>JAOWBN010254010.1:0-11197 GCA_028565015.1 Pinguicula moranensis | reverse complement strand
GTTTTCGGGAGGTAGCAGCTAGTATAGGAATTAAAGCTCTGATACCATGTTGATAAACTATGAAATCTACTGGAATTAGAATTAGAACAGAATGATTCTGAATGAATTTTAGTGTTCTCAGGTGATACAGATATGGGCAACAAAGTTAGAAACATCAGGCCATCAAACCCAAAAAAGTTAGGCTAGCAAACCTTCCAACCTACCATCTATTGCCCCATGTTTATTCAACAAAAAGTAGCAAACTAAAACAGCTAAATACGATATTTTCTCAATATTATTTTCTCAGTAACCAAATTTTGATAAGCATCTAGTCGGGAAGATTAAGAAGAAAACATTCTTGATGTATGAGAAAGGAAAAAAGTTAAGTGAATTGCGATAAAAAAACAAAACTTCATAACAAAAAGAAAATACAAAATATCAAAGACATTATAAATGAGGAGAACAACCAATGCACAATTAAAACTACTATAAGCAATAGAAAGATATGAGAGAACTAGAAACTTATGGTTGAAAAAGTCCATTTCTTCAGCACATCAAGCAAATTGATGTTTCATGAATTTCAGCAAGCTTAAGCTTGGCATGGCTGTTATAATTCACTGAAAGAATGTAGATCCAATACAAGGAATGATGTACCTGAGGGGAAGAAACAATTGTGTACAAACATGGGAATATAACTAGGACAGGTTTGGGATCCATCTTATCGTCCATGTTCGAGGAAACAAGGGCCAAGCATCTTAAAGCTCCATGAACTGCAATTGTTCGACTATAAACTAAGTTCTCTTTCAAGAAATCCAAATGGCAGTAAAAGGCATACCTGGAATTCACCGGCATTCAGTTTAGTCTGGTCATTAACTAAACTTAAGTGGACAGGAAGCAGTTCAAGCCAATCATAAGTAGCAATTGTTAATACGGAAACGCCCACTGAAGTACTTATCTTCTTAGAGGGATCATCTAATGATGCTAGAAGAAGTTCTCGTATTGATGCCTAAAAGAAGAAACAGAGTAGGGTGACTTAATTTAATGTGATCTACCACATATGACCTTAACCTTAGCACGTAAGCCACCCATTGAGTGCCCAACCTCCTTAAACAACACATTTTAAGTGGAAAATGAATACACTAATATCCTTCCTCATTCCAATGTTTCCTAATATATTGCTTCAGCAACACTGCTGCTAAGTAATTGCATGTTAAGTTCACAAGGAGAGTGGAAAATGTGCACTGGAAAAAATGAAAAGCAACAGAGTAGACATTAATGCAACAAGAAGAACACAAATTTCTCTATATAAATCTGATCATGAAGGATATCTGCCTCAATCCAAGCTGAGTTCCCGGTTGGCAGCCAGTCTAGCTAAAGCAACACCATAGCCTTTTGAGCAGCAAAAAAGGAAAAAGAATAAATCAACACTATAGGTCAAGGATTAGCTGAGAAAAATAAATCCACAATCCACAACATACCCAGTATATTCCCAACTAAGTTGGGGTATGGGCGGTCAGATGCACGCGGCCTTACCCTTGTAATTATACAAAGAGACCATTTCCGTTGCGCCCCAATATACATTGAGTCATTTGATGTATTGAGTTCCAGCAACTTCACTAAATAGAAGCACTGGAATTTAATAGAACTTATTTTGCTCTAATCCATTATTAGCACAAAGCTAAAAGAATTGTCAATAATGGCTCTTCCAACTCCATTTGCAATGGACAAGCTGAGAAAAATAAATGAACAAGTTAAAAGGATCACAGAAACTACTTCAAGCTGAAAAACAAGTTGATACCAAACACCTATTGGACGTGGATCTGAGCACGAGAAGGCATCAACCTGGAATCCCAATTGGGTTCAGTGGTTTCAGCCCTCACTTATGAATGAAATTTATTTTTTGAAAAGGCTGTAGACGTCATTGTACATACACATATTGCGGCATTAAAGGCTAAGTGGATACAAATTTAACTTACCTAAAAGGAAAAAGTAAACATGCCAACTAAACCAAACCAAACCAAACATACCCAGTAAATCCCGCCCTAAGGCAGGGTCTGGGGAGGGTTAAATGTACGCAGTCGTACCCCCACCTCTCAAAAGAGATGAGGAGACTGGTTCCGTGGAGACCCCCGGCTCAAAATTTAAGAGGAGAAAAAAAAACATCAAATTGAAAAGGATGGGCCTTCATTATTATTGGTGATACTAATTTCACTTTGGACACTGAGACTATTTTCAAATTGTGCAGTACCTGTAGGCGTCAATCGATTTGTTGTTGCAAGTGATTCAGCCGACTCCAAACCACCACGCAGAATATGAAAGCAGTTAACTGCATCTCTTTCAGAACCATTTGCAATTGAAGCTTCCGAAAGTTCATGTAATTCATCTGATTTGGTCCCAGGAGGCTCTCTATCTATCTCATCTTTTACCGAAGAGTTTACAGGTATATAATCTGATTGACGAACAGATTCAAATCTATCGTCAATCTCACTTCTGCGTGTTGTGTTACTGGAAACAGGAATTTCAATAAAACCCTTTCCCTTCATAGTTCCTGTCCTAATCAAGAGCTAAACTGCACAAAGAAGGATCAATTACAATAAAATAAACAAATATTCTGAAACATATAACATCAGAATCAATTCAAAATATGTGCGTTTCCGGAGACAAACCTGAGACGATTGCCTTTGAAACTAAATTGAGATGAGATATCAACCAGCAAACAAAGTCAAGGTTTTGATGTATTCGGTAGAAAATAATATGGAAACTTGGAAACTTGTAGAAAATAATATGGAAACTTGGAAACTTGTACTTTATTAAAAATAAACTCTTGGGGTATATATAGTACTACAACTCAAACCCTCACTCTATAACTATAATTCCTATAGAACTCTATTTAATCCTAAACTATATTTAATATCAAATACCAACATATTCTCATAAAGATATAATTACAAATATAACATCTTTCTACCGAACTGATCATTTCTAACCACGCTGTAGACAAAAAATCCGCAATATTGAAGATGCATGCACTTGGAAAGAAATACTTGCAGACAATTCCCCCAAACACACCCAACCGACACAGAAAAAAGAATAACACAGAAGATAAAACATTGCGAGCTCTACGAAGTCCCGATTGTAAAAATCAACAAAAATCAACAAATATATTAAAAAACAGTAAATTTCCAAAAACAAAATAAGGGAAACACCCAAAATCTAAACTTCACAATTCTTTCGTCCCCGAAATAAATTAAGCCCCACACATCGATTCAAGATTTGTAAAACTAATAAAAATAATTTCATATCTAGATCAGCTTCACCAGTTATACTTCGTAATTAGGTTCCAAGTGAGCAACACAAGTTTAAGGAAAATAAAATAAACAAAAATTAAGTACAGCAGAATTAGGGTTTCTGATTTACCCAAAATCTATTGATGGCAGAGCCCAAAGACAAGCGTACCAAGCGTTGACCAAAATTGAAGTGCCAAGATTTTGAAATCTAGAGAGAAATTCGGAAACCGAGCAGGCGGGCGGGCTAGCATCAACAAGAAAGAAGGACGATAGACTGAGAATCTGAAAGGGTCAGACTCAGAATCTTCTTCCACTTGTAAGAAAAGAATTTACGGATTGGATTTGGATCTCATCTCCCAAGATTCAATTAGGGTCTCGAATAAAATAAGTTAATAATAAAATATTTATTTTAAAAATTAAACCATTACACAATCTCTTTTCTTACATTGCTCACTACTTTGTTAACACGTGTACAGTTTTGATAATATATATGATATGCATTCCATGAATTTTATAAGTTATTATTAGTATTGTATTGTGAAGTTCCAAAATAAATTAATAATTTCTGGTACTTTTTAAATTGTAAAAAATAAATTATTTTTCATTAATAGTATATATGGGGAACAAATTACCTTACTTGAAGAATGAAGACCATGAACCTGGAGTATGTATACCAGTTGAATAAATTGATTTTTGTTCTTGCTTCTAGTGTTTGTTGTTTTTTAAATAAAACAGCTAAATATACATAAATGGGAAGATCCACGGAGAGCCATTTACATAATTTGCATTACAAATGTTAGCCTCTGTTTTGCGCAGCCTTCTTAAAATTATAAGTGGATTATAAGCACATTTTTTCAAAAAATAACTCATCAATCTCGTAGTTCGAGGTTCTTAAAAGCCAATTATAATTTTAAGAGGCTGCGCAAAACGGGCCCTTAGGGTCATGACAGATCATTGACGCTGATTTTTTCTGAGGAATCTTTTAATATGTGTACAGGAAAATAATTTGTCCAATCGCACTACCTGAAACAGTCCAACCGTAAGACAGCCGCAAAAAACAATTGAATTGATGTATGTGGCTGCAGGTTTTATATTAGTTTAAACAAAAGATTGGTTTAACAATTACCACGTGTCGCTCCCGTATTGGCTTGCCTGAGATAAGCATCGCCCGCCTTTCATACCCCTCCTAACACCCTGTCACCCAAACTACAAAGCATCTGAAATGAATTATCAAAAAAAACAAAGCATCTGAAATGAGAGCACCACCGCCATTCCGAATGCTCAACGGCGGCGAACCACAACGCCACCACGGCGCTCTGATTTGAGAATCGGGACGGGTTCGGGTTTAGATTTTGTAGCTTTTAGTTTTACGTTATAATTTTTTGGAATTTTCGAAAATTACCTGAAAATCGATCCGTCCTGAAATCTAAATTCCCAAATTTATTGGGTATTCGGTTCGTCAGGACGAGAACGAGACCAAAAATCTGGTTTTGTTTCTTATCGGGACGGGTTCGGGTATTGGTTATACCCAAACCGATTACCCGTTTGGCTAGCTCTAAATATAAGTTGGCCACACACACACATGAACGTGGTCGTGGTCGTCCCACTAATTACTTTTGAGGATGGATCGCATAATTTCTATGCAACCCGTAGGCACTACAACAATGCAGTGTATGCTCGAGTTGGTGGAGTGAGAAATGAAGACATCAACAGGCTGGAGTTGGAATTTCTTTTCTGGATTTCCAGGTCTATGTAAGCTCTCGAGTGTTTCAGAGTTATTGCCAACACTTGACAAGGAGATCACGAGGGAAAATGATATAGCGCAAGAATTTTTGGCAATCAAACCACAAGAATGGTGGGTCCGCGTGTTAAACACCAATTTTCACGTGTTAAACAACCATAGCAATCGTCCACTTGACGTTAAACACACGGGACCCACCATTCTTATGAAATTCTTGCGCTATAATTCTTGCGCTATATCAGTTCCCGATCACGAGTGACTACTCCGACAATGGGACTCAGATGTCTACCACAAGTAACTGATGGACAACAACTACAATCTTCAACGGCTTCTGGAGAAAAATGATATAGCGCAGGACAAATTTGTGCAAGACAGCGCAAGACAGAGCTATTTTCACCATTATACCCTCGTGTTGAACACTGATACAGAAATTAACACGGGGATATAATTATCCATTTTATGGTGTCTTGCGCAGATTTGTCCTGCGTTATATCATTTCTCCTCTTGCGCTATATCACTTTTGTAAATGTTATTTGGTACACAGTTTTTTCTCGGGTCATGAAATTCAAATTGTAATCCCGCGCCCCGGACTGTACAAGCAAACACCATAAAATAATGTGTACCAAATAATAGCGGCATTATGGATTCCGACACGAGAAGGGAAGTAATCCCCGGAAGCTGGATAAAACATACGAACTACTTGACGAATATATGCATGATGCAGCAGGGAATTTGACTGGAGGCACACTGAAAACGAGTGGAGCAGAGGCAGAGCACAGGATTCCGTTAATGCCTTGGAATAGATTCGTACGCGGGGAATAGTGGCGCAACGAATTCCATGATTGGCTAAACGGAGAAAGGGCAAAAAGGTCATTTATCCGGGACTCTTGTAATTTCCCAGCTGTTGCTATCCGATATCAATTCAAAAGCGACCCAACAATCCCGCTGTAGATAGGGAGTCGGTATTGACGGTTTTACCCTGATCTGCCCGCGGTCAGATAGACGCCTCCTCCTCGCAACGCAATTGGCCTGTCGCGGCTGCCCGGGACTCAAGCTCGCGTATCCACTCGGATCGGAGGCCACAAACGGGATCTTTTTCCCACAAACAGGAGATTTTAGGATCTAGTAGAGGCCTCAGTGGACTAAGTATATGTATATATATATAATATGTGCTGTCTATCTGATGTATACAATCCTCTCATCACTGTTTGACTTTATTGAGTTTTGAGGAGGAAAGCAGGGGAGTATTTGGGTGTGAAGTTTGTTGGATTTGATTTTATATTTTGTGATCTTAGGGGAGAACTAATGTGGAGAGCTGGACGATCTGCTGTGTCGGTTTTCCGGCAGCCGCAGCGCTGGCTGTCGACGGCGATTCCAGGACCTTGCATTGTGCATAAGCGCGGTGCAGATATTCTCCATGATCCATGGTTTAACAAGGCGAGTCATCTCTTTCTTTGTCCTTTCGTTTGTTTCTGGCTAGCTTACTTCTTTTTTTTATTTGCTTTGAAGCATACTTGTGGTTGGCTGTTCTTTAGGGGATGAATTGAGATTGCAAATAGTTATAATCTTGATTAGTTTTTTGTGGAATCTGAACTGAACGACGATGTAGAAATTTGTTATCGTGTTTTATTTGTGAATGGGAATGGAAAAATGCGTCTCTTCTCGAGCGGTCTACCAGTGGGAGTCGAAGCGAGAAGAACAAGCGGTTTTCCTCTAAAGAAGAACTTCCATTATCGAAATCAACGGCGTCTGCTATTGAGGACTAACGTCGGTATGAAATCGAATCCTTAGTTGTTTTCATGATTTTGTTTCTTAATGGATACCCTAAAACCGAAATCACAGCTTATTGAATTCAATTGGTATTTTAATTTTCTCGTTGGAATTGTAATTGTAATTGTTTTCAGCGACTTGGAAGTGTATTATGGTTCAGATGAAATTGCTGGTATTGTTTACAATGCGTTAGCTTTATCAAATCGTTTACCTTTATCAAAGTTGAAAACGTATGCCTATGGTGATCCTTAAAAATGGAAATGTTTGTTTGATGATGGTGAGGCTTTATTTCCGACCATTTTCTTACCTGTTGCTGATTTAATCATCTGTGTTGATCAGTGCTTGGGCCGGCTGCCTTCTTTCTCTAGTCATTTTTGATTTTATTATGATTGCAAGAATGATATTCCATTCTTTCATTCACTCTGAATGAATATGTTTTCTGTGCGTTTCCTTGTTCTTATTTATTTCTCAATAATGATGCGCATTTTTAGTCTGTGCCCTTCAAAGGGAAAGACTCCTAGTTCTTGATGTATGAGTTTGAGCTCTCTGGTAGTACCTTTCATGTTCTTAAGATTGATAAGAAAGGAAGAGGAATGGCTTGAATCCTCGATAGCAGAGAAACAAAACCGAGCCGGATTTTAGCTCCTACCTTTCGAAGGGGAGTTTCACATAGCTATTGGAGCAGCAAAGGGCCTGACTTTTCCTGGACGGGGTAAATTCTATTCTCTATCTGTTTGAATTATGGCGGGCATATGTCCTAAGTTGTTGGTTAATCTCGTAATGGGTTTCATGGGATCTCCTTTGTTGTTTGCAGAATCTGTTTGAATTGTTTGTGTATATACGCTGGTAATGACTGGGCAACCCCCTATACACGTGCAGCTGCCAGTTGACGGTAAGAAAGTTTCAATGATGCTATTTTATCATTTTGGATGTTTTAAAATATAGTGTAACACTCAACTATTGTTTGCAGCCACAAGTAATTTGGCTGATGATTCCAGTTTGCAAGGCTGGCCAGATGTTGGATTGAGCTCTGGCGAATTCCCAAATGCAAGCCAGCCGTTAGTTGCCAGTAAGAATGACCCATTGCTGCCATATTATCATTTTTGTAGATAGTATGTGTTTAATAATAATGAAATATTATTTGCAGGTTCATTTAATTTGGCGGAGGCAGCTCCGTTTCAACATAGTCCGGATGTTGAGATCAACCCTTCTAATTCGACCCCATTGACAACTCTAGAAAGACCCTACAAGGGAATGTTCTTTGATACTTTGAAAGAAGCTGGAGATTATTACGAAGATTACGGTAGACAACAGGGGTTCTCGACTCGCATACGCTCTTCTTATAAGGGCAAACAACGTTGTGATGATGTCACGAGCAGATTACATGTATGCGTGCATGAAGGGAAACATGAACCCAACGCCCATCCTGAGACATCAATTATTGAGAAACCAGATATCAGAAACAAGGGAAAAAGAACTGGGTCGACCGTGAAAAGCGGCTGCCCGGCGCGTTGCCTTTGTGAGCATGAACTAGGTGTAGATAGTCTTGACATGTTACATGCATGTAATTTTATGAAGTGCTGCAGTGAACCAGGGTTGCATTTCCAAGGAGTTTTTTTTATGAGTTTTGTGAAAACAAGTTCAACGACCACTCTAGCTGACTTTACAAGAAAACAATGATAAGTGGTGATACTCCATCTTGAACACGGAAGATTGCAACTAAGAATCCCAATTGCACCAAAGATTGTTAAGTGGTGATACACACAATATGCAAAATCAGAAATCTAAGCAATCTGATTTCTCTAACATTTCAAACCAAACAACAAATTGCATCAATTAACATATTTATGCAAGGATTGAGTCTTGGAGAAGAAAGGACAGTGATCACTGCATTTAATCTTGAAGACTCCTTCAGGTGAGTTTTCCCTCACAAGCTTTTTCTGGACATCTCGGGTCCACAGTTTGAATGTATAATTGCCGACCGGTGCTGTATTTTTCTGTTGATAAAGATAGCTTTTCCATCATAGGGCCAACAGGGATAGCTCTCATGGATACCATGGCTAATGCAACATCCTGGAACAGAATGTAGCTTTTTTAGTTTTTTGCAAGAATCATATTTGTTATCCACCCAAATATTAGTACTCGAACTAAGTACTCAGTGAACACTCAAACCTTTATTCACACAGTGAACATTCTAAGGATTCAAGCTATTAACGAGCAGAATAAGAATTGCACAACAGATATATATACAGTTAGAAAGTTTCAACAAAAAAAAAGTGTTACTGATGATCATTGAACTTCTAAATTGAAAATCATAGACAAAAAGGGACAGTCAATCAATTTCTGATTAGTGTAAAAACACAAGGTTTTTCCTGGACTGTTAATAATGGAAAATAAACAAATAAAAAGGTGCAGATCAAGAAGAACTTCAAGACAAATAGTGTCCAGCGAATCTATGTTCACCTACTAAAACAAAATGGCAGTTTTTAACTCTCCATTTTGTTTCTGGAAGGGAGCAATTGCTATAACTGGTAACCAGAAGCATAACAAACAAATGCACGAAATATAACCATTTCAATAAAGTCAAAGAAGTTAGCCAACTCACTGAAACGAAAATATTGCTGTTCAAAAGAGATCACACGTGGTGGGAGGAGACCACGCAGTCCTAGCCGATCTCTTTCTGTCAAAGGGAACCCTGTATCCTGCTTTTCGGATTTAAACAGTTACATTAAACCATTCTAGAGGACAGGTCCTATAATTCATCAAGTATGAATTTTAATTTCATCAGGTTGGCCTAATTCTACTTATAGTACCCAAAAGAGTAATGTGATTGATCAAGCCTAGCATCCATTGAAGTTACAAATAAAACTATTTTACAAGTATAAACAATATGCATATTTGGAAATAGCCCAGTTGAGTTTTCACGTTATCATTCACATATATCCCTAAACCTGTTATTTTTTATGTGGGTTTGGAATGTAACCAGCAAAAGAAGAAAAAGCAAAGGAATATGTCTCAATCTTGCCCTTTTGACTAACATCCAGAACCCATTTAGACCACTCGGCAAGAGACGTATTTTTCCATTCCCATTCACAAATAAAATACGATAACAAATTTCTACATCGTCGTTCAGTTCAGATTCAACAAAAAAACTAATCAAGATTGAAACTATTTGCAATCTCAATTCATCCCCTAAAGAAAAGCCAACCACAAGTATGCTTCAAAACAAATAAAAAAAAAGAAGTAAGCAAGCCAGAAACAAACGAAAGGACAAAGAAAGAGATGACTCGCCACTCGCCTTGTTAAACCATGGATCATGGAGAATATCTGCACCGCGCTTATGCACAATGCAAGGTCCCGGAATCGCCGTCGACAGCCAGCGCCTTGGTTGCCGGAAAACCGATACAGTAGATCGTCCAGCTCTCCACATTACTTCTCCCCTAAGATCACAAAATATAAAATCAAATCCAACAAATTTCAGACCCAAATACTCCCCTGCTTTCCTTCTCAAAAGTCAAAACTCAATAAAGTCAAACAGTGATGAGTGGATTGGATACATCAGACAGACAGCATATATACATACTTATTCCACTGAAGCCTCTACTAAATCCTACAATCGCCTGTTTCTGTAAATTTAAGGTCTCTTATAGCTGATTTGCATTTTACGTAACAAAATTGTGAATACGCGAGCTTGACTCCCGGGCAGCCGCGAGACTTGGAAAACGTTCCGATAGGCCCAATTGCGCGATAAGGAGGCTGTCTATCTGACCGCGGGCAGATCAGGGTAAAACCGTCAATACCGACGCCCCATCTACAGCGGGATGATTGGGTCGCTTTTGAATTGACATCGGATGGCAACAGCTGGGAAATTAGAAGAGTCCCAATAAATGACCTTTTTGCCCTTTCTCCGTTTGGCCAATCAGGAATTCGTTGCGCCACTATTCGCCGCGTACGAATCTATTCCCCTGTTCTCACACCCAATCCAAGGCAAAAACAGAATCCTGTGCTCTGCTTCTGCTCCACTCGTTTTCAGCGTGGCTCCAGTCAAGTCCTGCAGTATGAATAAACTCCACGCAATTTTGTCCACTATATTTTCAATTAAGTTGGGTATGGGGTCTGATGTACGCAACTCTACCCTTGTAATTACACAAAGAGGTCATTTTCGTTTTACGACCCAGGCGGGTATCGATCCCTGGACCTCACAATTGTAAGATGTAGTTATTCACCACTTGAACCACCAGGACTTGATCCATGCAGTATGCATATATTCGTTGATGGATATTGTGGGATTAATGGGGTAGTGGGGTAGTAAATGTTTTGTAACATTTCTCCAACCCCACTATCCCCACTAACCCCACTAACACAACCTATTAAACACAAGGTTCCGGCTCCTATAAATAGGTGATTCCGGCACCTATTA
>JAOWBN010253999.1:0-11467 GCA_028565015.1 Pinguicula moranensis | reverse complement strand
AAGCTGGAGCTTGTAAGTGCCAATACCAATGACATCTTCCTCACTGCCATTGCCCATAGTAACGCTACGAGTTCCAGCGCCACAACGATGAAACACGGCAAATCTAGCACGGTCATTCACTACGTGTTTGGATGCTCCTAAATCAACAATCCATTTAGGAAAGGATTTAGCAACTAATGCATTGGAGCAAACGTATATTGTGGGAATATCGGGAGTGAAAGGTACCTCATTTGACTTGAAACAGTCCCAAGAGAAACGACCTTTCTTTTTAAAATTATAGCACTTCAGATGCGCTATATTCTTTGGGCCGTGTGCCCGGGGAGGTTGTTTGGTTACTTTCTTTTTCGTGACAGATTTCTGAGGTTTTATCACTGATTTGCCAGACTTCTTACTACTCTTAGAGTTTTCCCAATTAGTAGAAGAAATCTTGGCGGCGTGGGAAACAGCTCACATGCTTTCATCCTCAAGCTTATCGAGGTGCTTGACTATATCAACGAATGTCTTAATAACCATATCATAAGACATCAAAGATGAAGAAGGAACCATCGTCTGTCTTCCATATCATCAATTGAACGTATCTCATTGATGATCTCTTTGAACTCAGAAATTTCGATCCTGCCCGTATTGAGTTGACGCAACAGGTGATTCATAATGCGTAGGTTGGTTTTGCATCTTGGAATATCTGTCATGTCTAGGAGATACTGAATCTTCCTGAACCTGATGTCATAGGTCAATCCAAGTAACGTATCATTGGTAGAGGGTTCGTTGATCAGACTAGGGGGTGTCATATTCCTACATGTATATTTTAAGGACATAAGGTACAATTTTGAGATTAGATTTTTCTTAGGAAACTTGAATTATATATTACGTTTGAAAATTTTGCTAAGCTCATAATCATCACGGTTTATATAATAAAAAATCCTAAGGAAAAAAACAAATTTTCATATCGAGCAAAACACACACAGTAACATATACAGGCCAAAACATAATTGGCCACTTGGGTTTTTTGGTGTAAAGCATATTTGGTATAATTCTGGTATATCTTTTAATTTGTTCTAGCCAAACGGATCGTCACAAATTAAATTGTTAACACATAAAAATATAATTTTCTTTTAATACATAATTTAAATAAAATCTTCCAAATTTTAAAAGTATCTGACTTGGTACAAATGTAATCCTTAATCGATTCGGTATGTGCCCAGGTAAGATTCCTGTACTAAATTTTCGAGAAATCTTTGCCTAGACAGTTCTAACATTCCTCGTGAAAGATCCAGATATCTGGTGGAGTCACATAGCCTTACTTAACAACCAGCCCTAGACAATCCCGCACAACCACGATTAACGCAAATCTCTTTTGAAATTTGGGGTAATTATGATAATCCAGGATTTTGATTATCATAATTTAATTATTAACACGTAGTTAATAATTTATCCATTAATTTTATTAGTTCGAAACATATTCTCTAATAAAATTAATTCCCAATTCACGTAGGGGCCGTTTACTAGACAGAATTATGTGTCATTATGATGGAATTGGAGTGTAATCCTATGTTTACTATACACACAGTAAATAAAGCGGGTCGGAGAATTCAATTCCACGACCCGCAAGATTTTTTAAAAATTATGGGATTGGACCCCAAAAACTAATTCCACCAAACAGGTGGAATTAGTTTGGGTTTCACCGCACGTTCCATCCGTTCGACCTATTATGCCCTTCTCAAAAATTCTCAGAGCAAGGACGCCTTCTCCATTATTCTCACGACGCCGCCTTCTCAAAAATTCTCACCGACCCACCGACACTGCGATTGTCTCACCGTCGCTGCGGCATCAGGTATTTATCTTAGCTTTACTTTCTCGTGAATAATTAGTTTACATCGGTTTGTATCGGCGATTTGGGTTGTATCGGCAGACCGGAACTTGCTTGTGCCTACTGCCCAGTAGGAGTGCAAGCAAGAGGCAAAAATAGTTTGGCAGTACAGTTGCGATTTTGTGTCATTTTTTCGTGAATAATTAGTTTACATCTAGCACTAGTGAGTTGTGTTCCAGTGATTTGGGATCCTGAAGGTTTGGAGATTGAGTATAAAGAGAATAACATTATAAAGAAGTGTTTGATTGGTTCGTGAAGGATTTGAATAACATTACAAAGCAGTTGTGTTCCAGTGAGTTAACAAATTCCTTGCAATATGTTCGCTTGCTATATGTTCCAGTGAGTTGTGTTCCAGTGAGTTCTCAAAAATTCCTTGCAATATGTAATCGTGCTATATGTTCCAGTGAGTTGTGTTCCAGTGAGTTAACAATAAATTGTCAGTACATGTGAGATGAGTTCCGAATTTCTTGTGAAGATTTTCTTGACAGTCTGCTATATGTTCGGTTGCTAATAGTCTGCTATATGTTCAATGATATACATCTAGCACTTGTTTACATAAGTTCCAGTTTGCTATATTCAATCAATAAGATCCAGTCTGCTATATTCAGTCAATAAGATCCAGTCTGATATACATCTAACACTTGTTTACATGCACATGTTTTGTCTACTTCAGAAATGCGTGTTTCTTTTAGGCACATAACTTTTTTGGATAGCTCATGTTTTGTCTACTTTTGATGGTTTAATATTTTTATTCAATGAAATATAACCGTTACATTACTTTATTGTGTTGCATTGCTCTGATGGTCGAAGAGGAGGAGCACCGGTAGCACCATTGAGAACGCGACTCAAACGAGTTTACCATATGACAACCAACGGTCGAAGAGGAGGAGCACCGGTAGCAGAAGTCAGGGGATGCAACAGGAAAAATCTCCAAGTATGAATAGCATGCCTGAAGTGGTTGCGGTCAGAGATCATTTTTATAGTGCAATTCAGAGTTTCAATGCAAACCAAAAGGATGCTGTGAATGCCCGAATTTTGAAAGAACTGAAGGAGGATCTACAGGCATTGGGATTGGCAAACATCAACATGAAATACAAGTTGAAGTTAGTACATGATCTGCAAGGAAATCCATCTGATCTGGAGGAGTGGCGGCTAATGGGAAACGACGAAAGAATTGAGAGGGTGAAAATGTATACGGAGTGCAATATCCCTTGAAGATTCCCTGAAAACCATGATTTTAGAATTACGGCTATGTCTAATTCTCATTCTCGATTCTGACTTTTGGCATTGAAATATTGTGAAGATTGCTTGCTTTTATTTGATTTGGGACTTTATTCATAATGGAAACAGGGCTGATCTTTAATTACATCTTTGGGCAGAATCCGATTGCTTTACTTAGGTTTTAGATGATTAACGGTAATGTATTTGTTTAGTAAACGTGTCATTGGTTTTTTGGCTTAATTTGAGACAGGGGTAAAAATGAAATTTCTCCTATTTTTTTAAAACTGGACAGTACAATTCTCATTCTCGACATGTTTAATAAACGTGTCATTGCTTTATTTGGCTCAATTCCACCACTAGGTGTGTAATTCCAGTATCAATTCCAAGTTAATTCCCAGCATGGGATTGTTAGTAAACGGCCCCTATGTGAATCAGGAGTTAATTTTATTAGAGAATATGTTTCGTACTAATAAAATTAATGAAAAAAAATTATTAATTGTATTAATAATTAAATTATGATAATCAAAATCCTTGATTGTCATAATTACGCCGAATTTCAAAAGTGATCCACGTTAAAGTGTGCTTATGCGGGGTTGTCTATGGTTGGTTGTTAAGTGAAGCTTATGTGACTCCGCCAGAAATCTGGATCCTTCCCGAGGAATGGTTGTACTGTCTATGCATCGATTTTCCAGAAATTTAGTTCAGGAATCCTACCTGGGTAAAAACAAAATACCGAATCGATTAAGGATTACATCTATACCAAGTCAGATACTTTTGATGATTTTGAAGATTTTCTTTTAATTATGTATTAAAAGAAAATTAGATTTTTATGTGTGAACAATTTAATTTGTGTCAATCCGTTTGGCTATAACAAATTAAAAGGTATACCGAAATTATACCAAAGATGCTCTACAGTAAAACACCCAAGTAGCCAATTATGTTTTGGCCTATATATGTTACTGTGTGTTTCATATGAAAATTAGTTTTTTCTTAGGATTTTTGATTATATAAAGCGTGATGATTATGAGCTTAGCGAAATTTTCGAACGTAATATATAATTCTAATTTCCTAAAAAAAATCTAATCTCAAAATTGTGTCTTATGTCTTTAAAATGCACATGTAGGAAAATGACACCCCCTATTATGATAAACGATCCCTCTTCCGGTGATAAGTTACCTAGATTGAACTAAGACATCTGGTCCAGGAAGATTCAGTATCTCCTAGACACGACAGATGTTCTAAGATGCAAAACCATCCTCCGCATTGCGAGTCATCTCCTGCGTCAACTCAATGCAGGCATGATCAAATTTTTTGAGGTCAAAGAGGCCATCAATGAGATACGTTCAATTGATGATATGGAAGACAGACGATGGCTTCCTTCTTCAACTTTGATGTCTTATGACATAGTTATTAAGACATTCGCTGATATAGTCAAGCACCTCAATGAGCTTGAGGATGAAAACCTGCAAGCTTCCGCTCCCCCAGCCAAGATTTCTTCTACTCTATTTGGAAACCCTAAGTGTAGCAAGAAGTGTGGCAAGTCAGCGATAAAACCTCAGAAACCTGTCACAAAGACGAAAAAGAATAACAAATAACCTCCCCGGGAACACAGCCCAAAGAATATAGCGCGTCGAAAGTGCTATGATTGTAAAAAGAAAGGTCATTTCTCTCGGGATTGTTCCGAGGTACTTTTCACTCCCAATAATCTCATAGTACACGTTTGCTCCTATGCATTAGTTGGTGACACCTTTCCTAAGTGGATTGTTGATTCAGGAGCAAGCCAGCACGTAGTGTATGACCGTGCTAGATTGGTCGAGTTTCATCGCTGCAGCGCTGGAACTCGAAGCGTTACTATGGGCAATGACAGTGAAGAAATTGTCATTGGTATTGGCACCTATAAGCTCTAGCTTCGTAGCGGGAACACATTGTTGTTGGACGATACTATTTATATACCGGGAGTTCGATGTTGTTTGGTTTCTGTCGTTCCATTGGTACAATTGGGTTTTTCGTTTAAGTTCCACCGGAGTGGATTGAACATTGAGTTCGGTGACGATATGTTCGGTCATGGATCATATAAACATTGTTTTTAAATCCTTGATGTGGATGATATTTATGATAATGCATCCCTTGCCTTAGTTTTCAGTACTAATCTTGATTCAGAATTTGTTAAATGGTACGCTAGACTTGGCCATATCGGCCAAGATAGGTTGAATAGACTTGCTAAGTGTGGTCTATTGAATCAATTCACAAAGGCTAAGTTGCTTGTATGTGAACCTTGCTTAGCTGGCAAGGCTAGCAAGAAGCCTTTCGGTAAGGCTTCTCGAGTATCAAGTCTAAATCAATTCCGACATTTGTGGACCCATGAGTGTGAAAGCACACCATGGGCTTCTTATTTCATCACCTTCATAGATGACTATTCACATTTCAGACACGTGTATTTGTTATCTAACCATTAGGAAGCACTTGATGTGTTCAAGCGATATGTAGCTGAAGTAGAGAACCAGTTGGATAGAAGAGTTAATATTCTTCGAACCGACCGTCATCGCGAATACCTTTCTGATATATTCAAAGGATATTGTGATGAAAATGGCATAGTAAGGCAACTTACCATTCCTTATATCCCGCAGCAAAACAGTGCTGCGGAATGTAGGAATCGTGCCTTACTTGATATGATTAGGTCTATGATGGCGCAAGCCAACCTGTCCATTAAATTTTGGAGAGATGCGTTGCTCACGGCAACATACATCCTCAGTAGAATACCAAGTAAGAGTGTGCCCACCACTCTGTATGAGTTATGGAATGGAAGGAAGCCAATCTTGGATCATATGAGACCATGGGGTACGGCATGCTATGTGCATAACCAAACCCATCAGCATGGAGAACTTGGTCTAAGAGACCCATAGCGGTCTATGTGCATAACCAAACCCATCAGCATGGAAGTTTGATGTACGCCATGTTATATACATGGCCGGGCATCTGCTTCGCGGTTTGTCTGGTAAGCCGTTACCAAAGCAACCCAGGGCCTGCTCATTGGCAAGCAGTAAAGAGAATTTTTTGTTACCTCCGTGGAACGACCGATCTAGGTCTACGTTATCAAGGGGGAGATATGCGATTAAAAGGATACACGGATGCTGATTGGGGAGGTGATTTGGACGAATCCAAATCAACCTCATGATATGTTTTCATCCTTTGTGGAGGAGCTAAATCTTGGTGCACTAAAAAGCAATACTGCATTACTTTGTCAACTATGGAAGTAGAATATGTCGCGTGTAGCCTAGCAGTGCAAGAGGCACTCTGGCTTAGAAACTTTCTACAGTACCTCGATTTGACTCCGAAGCTCGATGATCCTGTAGAAATAAACCGCGACAATACTGCAGCAATTCGTTTCGCTAGGGATCCAAAAGTTCATAGAAAAACAAAACACATCCAAACAAGCTATCACTTTGTTCGAGACACTGTCAACAAAGATGATATCAGTATCATGTATATTCCTACTAATAAGATGATTGCTTATCCGATGACCAAACCCATTTCTAGAGATATGTTTAGAGCTCATATCATGAGTCTAGGACTACGTAGGGTTTGATCACATCTTGTAAAGAGTTTTTGTAACGATTGATTATTATATGAAATCAACGTTTTCATTTCATTTGTGCAATACTTCTGTGTATGCAATCAATCAATAAGACACAATGAATGTCACAAAAGATTCATGATTGGCCCTATCACACGAGAAATCGCCCTTATGCTTGTGTAGCATGAAGGATGAGACTGGTAAATATTTTAAACAGTCGCTTTAGTATGTCTGAAATGAGATTCTAAATGAATTGAATGTGAAATGTCTGAGTTTTCACATCGAAGCTTTAAAGCCAAATATAGAGGATTAAAACTAAGTGTATTTACCAATGACTATGATTAGCATGGCATAAGTAAGTGACATGCTCACCTTAGTGGGAGTCATGCCATGACACACATATATTGTGTGTACTATAAACACGACCCTTGTGAAAATGACAAAAGAATTCTCTATTTGTCATTGTGTGATCACACGGACATACGTTTGTCCACTTAAATGTTACTTCTTTGACTTAGAGCTATGGCTTAAAGCTGAGATTTGATGATGCTACTTTAGTATGATATCCAAGGGCTTATGATCTATACAATCTAGCGGATCATGCTAGGAAAACAGTCGAGTTGATACGGATGGTCATTAATGTCATGGAACAATCTGTCTAACCTCATCATATTTGCTATGGCGATTACATTATGTATGTAATCAAATATTGTATAGCCTAAAGCGATATGTAACTATCGGTGATGCAAAGAGGATTTGGGGTATCGTTATTTTGATAGTGTCATGTTAGTGAGGTGGTAGCTTAATATGACACTATGAGTTACTTTTTGGTTGCACGAATCATTTCTTGTATGAAGTACGAGAAAATCTGTATAAGTGTCATATGTCGAAACAAATATGTTTTATTGTGCGGCTTATGTAGCCGAGCAAATATGTTTTGTTGTGCGGCTTATGTAGCCGAGTGGGAGTTGTAAGGAAAACATGATAAACACATGTTGGAAAGTTTTTTCAAACTTTCCAACAGTGTTCAAATAGTAAAGTACTTTTTGAAATTTGTTTGAAATGTTATAAACGTTTATGTAATGTTTATATACTGAATAAATAAATGTTTTCAACTCCTATAAATAGGCTACGTGCTTATTCATTCGATATATGAAATATACGAGAATTCTCTAGTTGCTTAAACATCTACGAGGCTTAGATTTGATTCGTGAATACCTAACGAGACTCTGGTAGACTCGTTATCCGGATATTCGATCCGATCACGCTTCCGCAAAAGGTAACATTATCGTATTTCAATTTGTTATATTTCAATTCAATTTTAGATACGTTCTAATTATTGAATTACAGTGGTATCCGAGCGAGGTTTCCGATAAAATTAAAGTTATGTATATTTTTCGGTATTTTTAATCCAAATCAATTTTTGTAATCGATTTCCGTCCTTCCGCAAAAGTCTCGTCCGCCACCGACCACCTCTCACAATGGCGCATGTCCAGTACGTGCTGGCGCGTGAGGCCAGGCTGCAACAGGACAACACGCGTCACGTCGGAACGGCACGTTCTATGCGTTTTTGGCCTGCATGTGTTACACAAGTCATTTTTTTGTCGTCGGATAGCCATTTCAACCCATCATAATTAATGTGGGGCGGAGCGTGTAGGTCACGCGCCACTAGCCACTGTGCGTAGCCGTTCCCCGACCACCACGCTCTGCTCAAATCTATAGACCCGGGCCAAAAAACTAGATCCGGCCAAATAAACAACCCAGGGCGGCATGTGTAAATCACGTGTCACCAACCGAGGCCAAAAACCGTTGAATCGGGACGGGTTTTGCCACAAAACGAGCGAATCTTGCCGGAAATCGAGGTAGCAAGAAGAAACAGGGCGGAGAACAGCATCATTACCTCATCATATGGGCGGAAACATGACGACCACGATGGCGGAGCGACGACATCCATGGATGACGGCACTGGGCGGACGAAATCCGTGAAGACGGCAACGGCGGACGAGAAATTCGTCCGCCAAAGGTTACGGCGCCGCGGGACCTCGGCCAGGGTATCGACTAAGTCAAAAACTTGTAAAAATAAATAAATTTGGTTTTATATACTGGGCGGGTCGGTTAGTTTTTACCCACCCATTTTTTTAATTGGGCTGCGTTTTAAGCGGCCCATTTGACATAAATAAAAAATTAATTGGGCCGAGCATTTTTTCAAACTTTGGGCCGCTGATTTGTTTTCTATGGGCCGCCAATTTTGTTTTGACTGGGACATTTAAAAAAAATTGGCAAGAGGCCCAATTAAGTCAATCAAAAATTAAATTGAATTTTATTTTCTTAAGACTTTGGGAAAGAAGTTTTTTATTTGTTAAAACTTGAAAGAGAAGCCTAAATAAACATTTATATGTTAAATGTATTAGGAATTATTTATTTGCTTTGGGCAATTATATTCTTAATATGCATGACTAAGAATTAAATTTTATTTGTAGAATGCATTATTAGGAATTATTTTTATTTGCTAAGTGCAATTTTTATTTGCTAAGTGCAATTTTATTCCAAAGCATGCTTATATTCATTACGTGAATTATGAATTAATTTTTTTAGAGAATATATTTTGAACTAATAAAATTAATGAAAGAAATTATTAACTACATGTTAATAATTAAGTTATGATAATCAAAACCCTGGATTGTTATAATTACCCCGAATTTCAAAAGAGATTCGCGTTAATCATGTTCGTGCGGGGTTGCATAGGGTTGGTTGATAAGTGAGAGATTTGTGACTCCACCAGACATCTGGATCCTTCATGAGGAATGGTAATACTGTTTAGTCAGAGATTTCTTGGAAATTTAGTACATGAATCCTACCTGGGTACATACCGAATCGATTAAGGATTACATCTGTACCAAGTCAGATATTTTTGATAATTTCGAAGATTTTCTTTTAACTATGTATTAAAAAAATTAGATTTTTATATGTTAACAATTTATTTGTGTCAATCCGTTTGGATAGAACAAATTAAAAGGTATACCAAAATTATATCAAAGATGCTCTACAGCAAAAAATCCCATGTGGGCCGATTTTTTTTTTGCCTGTATATGTTACTGTGAGTTACTGTGTTTTTTTGCTTCATATGGAAATTGGTTTTTTAGGACTTTTGATTATATAAAGTATGATGATTATGAGTTTAGCGAAATTTTTTAACATAATATATAATTTAATTTTTTTAAGAAAAATCTAATCTCAAAATTGTGCCTAATGTCCTTAAAATATACATGTAGGAAAATGTCCCCAAGTATGATCACAGAGCTCTCATCCAATGATAAGTTCATTGGACTCAATTACGACATCTGGTAGAGGAAGATTCAGTATCTCCTCAACGAGAAAGATGTTTTGGAGTACATAACCATGGATCAACCTGACTCTACTAGCCCAACATACGAATCATGGGCCATGAAGAATCGCAGTGCACACTATATTATATTGTATTGTATGCATGACGTCCTAATTGGTTATTATGATGCGTTTTTCACGGTCAAGGCCATGTGGGAAGCGTTAAAGGGTGCTTATGGTCAGACTTCAGCTACAAGGCTTAGTGCCTTGCACCTGAACTGGCTACGGTACAAGATCGATTCAAGTCAACCTATCCCGGGGCACCTATTCATCATGAGTTCTATGCTTCGTGACCTTAAGGTTGGGGGAATTGAAATTTCTGAGTTTGAGCAAGTAAATAATGTGATTCGTTCACTTCTTGAAGAAAATAGAGGATAGCCGATGGACAACATTCAAGATTTTGATGTCTCACGATATGTCCCTCAAAACCTTATCGGACATCGCCAAGTATTTGGAGCTTGAAAATGAACACTTGCGAGCTTCTGGCCAAACAGCCAAGGTCCTTGTTGTTCATGGGAAAAATCCCAGAAAAAACAAAAGGCCTGGCAAGGTAAGAAATGCCCATAACCACCACCCCCAAAGAAAGAAGATTCACAAACAACCTCCCCTGGCAAACGGCCCAAAGAATATAACCCGTCTCAAGTGCTATAATTGTGGAAAGAAAGGTCATTTCTCTCGAGATTGTTCCGAGCCAAAAAAGGTACCTAACTCTCCCAATAATCCCATAGTATACGTTTGCTCCCATGCATTAGTTACTGACACCTTTCCTAAATGGATTATTGATTCAGGAGCGAGCCAGCACGTAGTAAATAACCGTGTTGGATTCATCGAGTTTCATCGTTGTGGCGCTGGAACCCAAAGTGTTACTATGGGAAATGGCAGTGAAGAAGATGCCATTGGTATTGGCACCTACAAGCTCCAACTTTGTAGTGGGAACACACTGTTGTTGCACGATACTATTTATGTATTGGAAGTTCAATGTTATTTGATTTATGTTGCTTCATTAGAGAAATTGCATTTTTCGTTTAAGTTCCACCGGAGTGGATTGAACATTGAGTACGGTGATGATATGTTTGGTTACGGCTCATATAAACATGGTTTTTGCATACTTGATGTGGATGATATTTATAATAATGCATCCCTTGCCTTAGTTTCTAGTACTAATATTAATTCCGAATATGTTAAATGGCATACTAGACTTGGTCATATCGGCCAAGATGGGTTGAATAAACTTGCTAAGTGCAGTTTGTTAAACTAACTCACACAAGCTAAGTTGTCTGTATGTGAACTTGCTTAGCTGGCAAGCCTAGTAAAAAACCTTTTGATAAGGCTTTTCGAGCTTCAAATCCTTTAGATTTAATTCATTCTGACATTTGCGGACCCATGAGCGTGAAAGCACGCCATGGAGCTTCTTATTTCAT
>JAOWBN010253988.1:0-11468 GCA_028565015.1 Pinguicula moranensis | reverse complement strand
CTGAAACATACTTTTGAGGGGGAGAAACAATGCGCAGTTGTACTCTTTTTCCTTCGCTTAGGATTTTTTCCCACAGGTTTTTCCTAAGCAAGGTTTTAATGAGGCAACTTTGACATACTCTTGAATCCCGAAGAATTCAATGAGAGGACCATGAAATATCCCTACTTGACGCAATTATAAAAATATGTATCCATGAAAACTCGTTCAATCAAGAGGGAGTGTTATAGATATAGTGATTGAGACAGTTTTATAGAGATAAAAACTTTTGTAACCAGTCCTTCCCTCTATATAAAGAGACACTATATAGAATAAGACTTACGCCTTTGACGATCATTCTAATATTCTCTCGTTTATTTTTTTGCAGATTTCATAGTTTACAACAGATTTCATTTTTTACCTGATTAGGCCCAGGTTCGACATCCAACTCCGTGATCCAAATCGACAGTCCGACAGTAGCGACTAGGCCTGGGCAGCAGTGCGGGCGGTGCTCAAATAGCTCGTACCGCGTCCCACCCGTAAAAGTTGCGGTAGCAAAAATCTGTACCGCGTACCGCCCGCGAAGAGTTTGTTACCGCACCGCACCGCACCGTGAAAGTTCGCGGGTGGATGCGGATTCCGCATAAACCGCAAACTTTTCTGGTGTTGTAACCGCGACCTTTGCGGTGCAGTAACTGCGACCTTTGCAGTGCGGTGCAGAACAAGTGAATAGAGGTGCCTCACCACAGGAGAAAATGTCTGTTCATAGCCTATACCCTCAATTTGGGTAAAACCTTTCACCACAGGTCGGACTTTGAACTTTTCGATTGATCCGTCCGTACCTCGCTTAACCACGAATACCCACTTGCTTCCAAACGGTTTTCAGCGATGTGGTGAATTAACAAGTTCCCAAACCTCTTTTGTTTGCATCGAGCCCATTTCATCCTTCATGACACTTAGTCATTTTTCTCTATCGGGTGAGTCCGTAGCCTCTTGATAAGGTGGGCTTTTCTACTTCCAAAGGAGCATAGAAGAATACATTTTTCACGATCTGAAAGTATCGTCGAGGAATTCTTCTGCGTTCACTCATTCGGATAACATGATCTTCTACTTGTTTGATTGGGGGTCTGCTCTCACTATCCCCTTGGCTCATGGGGCTGACGGTGTGACAAGAACCGCTCCCACTAACCCAATGGTTCATCGGGCTAGTTATCACATCGTCATGGCCTAGATTTTGAGAATTGATCTTGTTTCTAGGCATGAAATTTTGAGAACTTACCTCTTGTTAATGTGACCCTCATTTTCGTTAGGCATGAAATGTGGAGGACTTACCTCTCTTTCATATTGGCCCTCGTGTGGTAAGTTCTTACCTCGAATAGGTGGGATTACACTATCCTGGGTGGTTTGGTGAAACATATTCTCCGCCACACCAACTGATAGTGACGAGTCTTGTTGCAACTCATACAATTGACCATCATGTTTTATTTCTCCGATAGTTGGGAACTAATCCTCTAGAAATTCGGCATTGCGACTGTTGATTTCAGCCATGCTCCCATTTGGTGGTTCACCGAATATTACATATCCTTTTGAATGTTCGGGGTATCGAATAAACACTCTCGATTATTCTTGGACTAAGTTTTCCATGTTGATAGATTTGGTTGTGCACGTAGCTCGCCGAACCCCATGGTCGCATATGGTCCAAGATTAGCTTCCTTCCATTCCATGACTCATATGGAGTGATGGACACAATCGTGCTTGGCACTCTATTCAAGATGTATGTTGCCGTGAGCAATGCATCGCCCCAAAAGTTAATAGATATGTTAGCTTGCACCATCATAGACCTAACCATATCAATCAGGGTGTGATTCCTATGTTTCGCAACACCATTTTGATGCGGGGTATAAGGAATGATAAGTTGCCCCACTATGCTCATTTTATCACAATACCTTTTGAAAAAAATCAATTACCAAAAAAAACATAAAAAAACCTTTGAACAGATCATAATGGTATTCGCGACCGCATTAAGATCGAAGAATCTTAACTCTTCTGTCCAATTAGTTCTCTGCTTATGCTACGTAGTATTTAAACACATAAAGTGCTTCGTTGAGATGAGAAAACAGTTACACGTGTCCGAAATGCGAGTAGTCGTCTATGAAGGTGATGAAATAAGAAGCCCCATGGCATGCTTTCATGCTCATGGGTCTGCAAATGTCAAAATGGATTAAATCCAATGGACTTGAGGCTCGAGAAGCCTTACCGAAAAGCTTCTTCCAAGCCTTGTCAGCTAAGAAAGGTTCACACACAGACAACTTAGCCTTAATGAGTTAGTTTAATAGACTGCCCTTACCAAGTTTATTGAACCTGTCTTGACCAATGTGACCAAGTCTGGCATGCCATTTAACAGATTCAAAAGTTGTGTCATTGTTGAAACTAAGGCAATGGATGAATTAATAGAATCGTTATAAATTTCATCCAAATCAAGAATGCAAAAAACCATGTTTGTATGAGCAGTGATCAATCACATTGTCACCGTACTCAATTTTCAATCTATTACGATAAAAATTAAATGAAAAACCTAATTGTAGTAAAGCAACAACTGAAACTAAACAACAACGGACTACCGGCACATATATTATGTGTAACAACAATGTGTTATCACTATAAAGCTGGAGTTTGTAGGTGCCAATACCGATGACATGCTCTTCATTTTCGTTCCCCATGATTACGCTTCGTATTTTGCCACCACATCGAAGAAACTCGACAAATCTAGCACAGTCATTCACTACATGCTGGGGCACTCTTGAATCAACAATCCATTTAGGAAAGAAGTTAGCAACTAATGCATAGGTGCAAATGCATAATTTGGGATTATTTGGAGAGTAAGGTACCGTTTTAGGCTCGGAACAGTCTCGAGAAGTAGTGAACTTTGTTTTCGCAGTTATATCACTTCACACGTGCCATATTCTTGGGGCCGTTAGCCTTGGTATGTTTAGTGATTTTGTTTCTTTGAACAGATTTTTGAGCCTTGATCACTGACTTACCGAATTTCTTGTTCCTCTTAGGGTTTTCCCCATGAGTAGCAAGAACTTTGGCAGAGGGGCGGAAGTTTGCAGGCTCTCATCTTCAAGCTCGAGATGCCTGGATATGTCAGTGAATGTCTTGATGTTCACGTCATAATTAATCAGAGTTTTGAAGGCAGTGAACGGATTGCGGTGCTCACCAGTTTGAACTAAAAATATCGATCCCGCTAGCTTTGATATCGAGTAGCATGGTACTCATAATGCGGAGGTGCTCAAGTACAAGTTGACTCAAATCGATCTTGTACTGAAGCCAATTCAGGTGCAAATCACGGAGCCTTGTAGTTGATGTTTGACCGTATTTCTCCTTGAGTTTGTCCCATATGGACTTGGCCGTAGGCTCTATATCGTACGTGCCAATAAGGTCGTCATGTATGCAGTACAACATAGCATAGCATGCACTGGGATCCTTCTTGGCCCATGCTTCGTAAGTTGGTAAGATTTTTGCGGGTTCTTCCATTGTTATATGTTCAAGAACATCTTTCTCGTACAGGAGATACTGAATCTTCCTGAACCAGATGTTATAGTTCAATCCAGTTAATTTATCATTGGAATAGAGCTCGTTTATCAAGTTAGGGGGTGCTATTTCCGCAAGTATATTTTAAAAGGACATTAGGCACAATATTAAAATTAGATTTTTTGTGAAGAATTTTGAATTATGTTATACGTTCGAAAATTTCTCTAACTTTCACGTATTGAAATAAATTCAAACAAAAATGCATAGTAACACATAGTAACAAACGGATTGACACATGTACTTGGTAATCAGCTTCCTAGACAGTGCTACCATTTATCATGAAGGGTCCATATGTCTGGTGGGGTCACATGGGTCCCCTTTAAAAACCAACCCTATACAACCTCCCACGAGCACGATTATCGTGGATTTCTTTTGAAATTCGAAATAATTATGGTAATATGATTTTGATTACCATAATTTAATTATTAACACATAGTTAATAATTATTTGTTCATTATTGTTATTCTTTTGAAACATATTCTCTAATAAAATTAATTCCTAATTCACATAAGAATGATTGGAATTAAAATTGCATTTACCATATTATTCCTAATTATGTATTCTAAGAATTAAATTGCACTAGGCAAATTAAATTTAATTCCTAATCATGCATACTATGAATTAAATTGCACTAAGCAAATTAAATTAATTCCTAATCATGCATAGTAATCATTTATATAGCACATAAATAAAATTAGATAAATATAAGGCATACTTATAATCGTAAAGCTGATTTACGAAATTTTAATGCACATAATTATCACAAAGAAATTATTGACATATATTTTAATATTGACACAAAGTTAATAAATATTCTAAATAAAATCAATCACATAACCATAGCTAAAATATTCAAAATAATAATTAACACAGTTATTTATTAAAATTATGAATAAAGAATAACACATATTTTGAATATTAGAATAACAAATATTCGAGATAATTAATAATCAACTTAATAATGATCAATTATCAACACATATTAAAAACTATTATATTTAAGTTTCCTATATTGTTAAAAATTCCTAAACAAAAAAAAAACAGAAATATGGCAAATGGATTCTGTAATCTACAAACATTGAATTCTTAAAATGAATTCGAAAAAAAAAACATGTTTTAGTCTACAAGATTCAATATAGAAATGAATTTGAAAGAAAATGAGAGAAACGAATTCGAAAGAAAATGAGAGAAACAAATTCGAAAGAAAACGAGAGAAACAAATTCTGATGAATTCGTGAATTTCTTACGAATAATCGTTCAAGCATAATTATATCCAAAAACAGGCTCCACTATTACTGTAAATCTAATTAGAACAATTTAATAATGAACCAATAAGATAACAAATTGTACCTTTAATGCGAAGCGTATAGAACCGTAATATTTCGGTTGATTATATCACGAACACAAACCAGGAGTCTACCAGAGTCTCTTTGTAATCAACGTATTCATATCTCCGCCTTCACAGATGATAAGACAATAATTCGAGGGAAACTGCATATATGTTCTGGGTCTCAACACATGAGAATAAGAATTATGTAATAAGTTAATAGGCGTACTGAACGCTCTATTTATATGGAGGAATTAGGGTTTAGTAATTAACGTATAATAACATAATTCATCCTAAATCTAATTAGGATATAACTAATTAGAATTCTCAATTTTAGCTAATCAACAAATTACCCTTCTGAATATTAGATAATTAATAAATAATTATCATAATTAATTTAATTAAACTTATTTACATATTTTATGTATATGGAAGACAATTATCTTTACTTGGATGCTTGTTCGAGGTATAGCGTTCTTACTCAACAAAAGGACTAAACTCCACTCTTTCCCAACGGGGTTGGTCTATATCTGGACGGACACGTTTCATATCGTGCAAATTCTCGATTTTGACTCCTCTTTGCTCCCACCAATGGAACTTATAAAGCCAACCAAGATTCTTTCATTCTCCTTTCCTCCAAAATCCCCAAACAAACTGCCAACGACTTCCCAATTTCATCTTAAAACAAAACAGAAAGAGCAAGAAATGCTCAACTATCATTGCCCACAATGTCAGACACAATGGTCGCGTCCATAGCAGAGAATATTAACATCGAGCTGCAGATATCGGGACCCTTTTTCAGAATTACAGCCCGAAGCCTGTTGACCGAAAGGGAAGTGGGTCGGGCCGAGGGTCTGATAAAGGTCTGGGTGGGAGGGAAGATTCTTCACTTGTATTCGATGAGGCTGAAAAGAGAGACACTCGGGATGGAGAAATCGATATTTGGAATTGGTTTGTCTATTGGTGCTATGGCGATTAGGTATGGGTATGACTGTGGGTGCAGGAAGGTAGAGCTGCTTGCGATTAATGACTCAGATCTGTATCACTCAAAGGTAACAATTGCCATGACATGAGATATCTATCTTTTTTGGTTTTTACTTGTTGAGTGATTGGTTAGTGGTGATGTGATGATGCTTCTTCTTCAGCTGGTGAGGTCTTACAAGAGATTAGGGTTTGAGGAGCTGTACGCTGTGGAAGGTTCCACTTTGGGAAATTTTATCCACATGCTGGTGTGGGGAGGAGTTGGAACTCGGACGGATGCAGATATTGAAAATCTCATGATCAAATGGTTCTCAGATTCAACAAGTTGAAACAGAGTAATCCAGAATTAGATAAGTGATGAGTGTGGAACAGTGGAAGTTTGAAAGGAAGAAACCAACACAAAAGGATGAAGCAAATAATGTATGTACTCTTTAATTATATTGTTCTATTTAGTTCTTTAACCAATAGGTCAGGCAGGTTTCCTGTTAGGATTTCATTTCCGAACCCTACCCAACATTATATTTGTATGATATTGCCCGCTCTGGCCGAAGCCTTCACGGTTTTGTTCTCGGGATTTTATGCCCAAAAGACTTCATACCAATTTAATATTTGTCCTTCAATATGAACCCAACCAATTTCCAATTCACAATCCGTGTGGGGCGAAGGCAACTTTGTTAGCTCTACATTCCTCCCTGCGAACAAAGGTGCCACCGGTGCCTCTCAAAGCAGGGATTCACCCCGTAGAATCATCCATTTACGGACCTTAAACGGGAATTCTTTCCCTAAACTAGGGACCACCGACGCTCTCCTTCAATAACCGTCCATTCTAGGACCTTAATCGGGGAGGAAGTCTATCTAGGGTCCAAAATCGACACGTCCACCCTCACCGCACCACTGTTAGGTTTTTCTTTATAATCGAATTTGAAACTTCCGCACAGCTTTAATCAATGACAATAAGAGTTTGAATTAAAGAAAAAATGAAAATGATGAAAATGTAAAAATTGAAAAAGATAGAGAAGAGCCGATTTAAAGCCCATGGTTTGTCGGATCCTTATATTCCGGTTAGTCAACGTTGAGATCCAAAAGGATGCTCTCGTAGCTTCTATTTCACGTTCAAATGTCAAGATAAGTACAAACACAACCCTGAATATCGAAGAACATCGAATCTCAGTCTCAAAAACACAAGATCTACCGAATAAAGTGATTATATATCACTTATAACACAGATCTACAGCCAAAACAGTTGGCCAGAACAGAGAAAATCGAGAAAAACCAATAGTTTAACTCAAGAACACTCGAGAGGTCAAGAGAGAAAATCAGAGGTTGAGAATTGTAAGCGAAAAAAGTGATTCCAAAAGTGTCGACGTATGCATTGGCCAAGCAATTTATATCTTGGGCTTCAATCAATCCCAGCCGTTGGATTCAAGCAAAACAACGACCATGATTAGCTGGTCAAAACCTTTAAGTCTTACCCGTTAGATCTCCTTTAAAATGAATGGTTCAGATTACTTCGATTTCACCGCTCAATATCAGCCTTAGGATCAGAGCTACAGATGGATGGTATAGATTGAAGGCGCCATATCATATTCAGCTTCTCGAAGAAGCCATTACCCCGTAGCCGTTGGATGTAATAATGAAATAAACAGTCCAGATAACTTTGGTTTTGTTACTCGGATTATCAACCACAATCGTCAGATCAACAATAACAAATTAATAGGATTAAACAAACCGGAACAAATCATAGACACAGATCAATAAGATTTTAACGGTTCAGATCATACAATTTTCCGAGGGGCAATATTGTGACTTTACACGTTTAAGTTGTTTTTTTTAGGTAAATTCACATTCAACAACATAGACTTAAGTTTCCAAAAGGTAAACATTTATCTAAGTCCATACTTGAATATGTGCATGCAGACTTGTGGGGGTCCTGAATCTGTTCCTACTCACGGGGTGCTAAATATTTTTTGTCCTTAGTTGATGATTGTAGTAGGGAAGTTTGGGTGTTTCTATTAAGAACTAAAGATGAAGCCTTTATAAAATTTAAAGAATGGAAGTTATTAATTGAAAATCAAACTGATAAAAGTATAAAATTTCTAAGAACTGATAATGGTCTAGAGTTTTGCATTACTATTTTTGATTCTTTCTGTTCGGATTGTGGCATAAGTAGACATAGGACTGCTAAATTTAAACCTCAGCAGAACGGTGTAGCTGAAAGAATGAATAGGACATTATTTGAAAGGGTTAGATGCTTATTAGTTACTTCGGGTTTGAAAAAACCTTTATGGGGAGAGGCATTGAGCACGGTTGCCTATTTGATAAATATGAGTCCCTCATCTGTCTTAGACTCCAAATACCAGAACTTGTATGGTCTGGAAGAGGCCAGAATCTGGTTTATTTAAAGGGTATTTGGGTGTGCAGTTTTTGCTCACACAAGGTCTGGAAAGTTAGACCATAGATCCCATAAATGTGTTTTCCTTGTATATCAAGAAGGCACAAAAGGCTATAGGCTATGGGATAGAAGTGTACCTGGTTTAAAAATCATTGTTAGTCGGGATGTTATCTTTAATGAGACTAATTTTCCTTGCTTACTTAAAATTCTGCTAAAACATCAATGGAGGTGGAGCCTCGGGAGACTTCTATGCAGGTGGAGTTGACTATAATCCCATCTGATGAACCTGAAGAAATTTAGGTTTCATTAGAATCTGATCAGCCTTTAAATGATCATTCTCAACCCTCCACCTCATACAGTGTTGCTCAAAACAAGGGTGTTAGAAATAGGAAGTTGCCAGCCAAATTTGTGAATTTTGCAGAATTAATTAAGTATGCCTTTGCTATTAGTGATAATTTGACTGTTTATGAACCTGAAACTTATGATTCTATTATTAAATGTGAAAATTCTGAAAACTGGAAGTGTGCCATGGTAGAAGAGATGAGTTCCCTTGAACAAAATCAAACTTGGACCCTAGTAACTAGACCAAAAAATCAGAAGGCTATAGGTTGTAAATGGGTATTTAAAGTGAAACAAGGAATATTGCCCTATGATCCATGTTTGTTTAAGGCTAGATTAGTGGCTAAATGTTTTGCTCAAAAAGAAGGGATATGCTATACAGAATTTTTTTCCCAGTTGTAAAATACAAAACTATTAGGCTAATGCTTTCGTATGTGGTATGTTTGGATCTTGAGGAAGAGATTTTTTTAAATGGTGAATTAGAGGAAGAGATATTCATGGAACAACCTTTAGGTTTTATAGATGAAGCACAACCTGATTCTGTGTGTTTACTAAAGAAATTTTTATATCACTTAAAATGGGCCCCTAGATAATGGTATAAAAGTTTTGATGCTTTTATGATCAAGTTAGGCTTTATAAAAAGCAATTATGATTCATGTCTCCACTATTTACATTCTGAAAAGTTTTCAATTTTTCTGTTGCTATACGTGGATGACATGCTGTTAATTAGTCACTCCAAGTCTGAAATTCTGAAATTAAAGAGTGCTTTAAGTTCTGAATTTGAAATGAAGGATTTAGAGGAAGCTAAGAAGATATTAGGGATGGAAATTGTTAGAAATAGAGAATTAGGAACATTAAAACTACATCAGTCTACTTATATGAAAAAACTGTTTAAGAAATTCCTTTTAGATAAGTCTAAACCCGTTTCAGTGCCTTTAGTATCACATTTCAAATTATCTAAGGAACAATGTCGTGAAGATCTAAATGAATCTGAAAAATTGCAAAAAATACCTTATTCCAACTTATTAGGTTCCTTGATGTATGCCATGGTCACCACTAGACCTGACATTGCTTTTGCTATTTCACTATTAAGTAGATTTATGTCAAATTCTGGTTTTGAACATTGGAATGCCTTAAAGTGGACAGTTAGATATTTAATTGGTACTTTTCATCTAGGTCTTATGTTTAAAAGAAGAAATTCAAAGATAGACTTATGTGGTTATGTGGATAGTGATTTTCCAGGAGATTTGGACTCCAGAAAATCAACTTCTAGTTATTACTTTGTATTTTGTGGAAATTGTGTTAGTTGGAAGTCACAAATCCAACCGGTTGTAGCATTGTCTACTACCGAAGTTGAATATATTGCTCTATCTGATGCATTTAAAGAAGCTTTGTGGCTAAATGGTTTGACAAGTGAACTAGGAATATTAGACTCAAATGTTCTTATTATGTGTGACAATCAATCTGCTATATATTTGAGTAAGAACCCTATTTTGCATGAAAGAACTAAGCATATTGACATAAAAATTTCATTTTATTAGAGATGTGTTGTCTGAAAATAGAGTTGAAATTGTTAAAGTTCCAACTGAACTTAATGCAGCTGATTGTGAAACAAAGGTTCTATCCCAAGAAATTTTTTTGACTTGTCTGAAATTACTTGGGATGGAATAGTGTGAAATTTAATTTTTTCTTTGTAAGCTAAGAAGGAAGGTAGTTCTCATAGCAATATGTTTTAGAATTTATTTTTAGGTAAATTCAAGGTGGAGATTGTTGAATATGAATTTACCTAAAAAAACCAACTTAATCGTGTAAAGTTACAATATTTCCCCTTGGAAATTTGTATGATCTGAACCGTTAAAATCTTATTGATCTGTGGCTATGATTTGTTCCAGTTTGTGTAATCCTATTCGTTTGTTATTGTTGATCTGACAACTATGGTTGATAATCCGTGAAACAAAACCTAAGCGATATGGAATGTTTATTTCATTATTACATCCAATGGCTACGGGGTAATGGCTTCTCTGAGAAGCTGAATATGATACATCGCCTTCAATCTATACCGTCCATCTGTAGCTCTGATCCTAAGGCTGATATTGATCGATGAAATCTAAGTAATCTGAACCATTCGTTTTAAAGGAGATCTAACGGGTAGGATTTAAAGGTTTTGACCAGCTAATCATGGTCGTTGTTTTACTTGAATCCAACGGCTGGGATTGATTGAAGCCCAAGATATAAATTGCTTGGTCAATGCATAAGTCGACACTTTTGGAATCACTTACAATTCTTGATCGCTGATTTTCTCTCTCGACCTCTCGAGTGTTCTTGAGTTAAACTACTGTTTTTTCTTGATTTTCTCTGTTCTGGCCAACTGTTTTGGTGGTAGATCTGTGTTAGAAGTAATATATTATCACTTTGTTCGTTAGATCTTGTGTTTTTGAGGATGAGATTCACTGTTCTTAGATATTCGGGGTAGAGACGCCCGGGCCGGGCCAACCGGCCCGGCCCGGATGGGCCCGCCGGGCCCCGGGTCCAAAAATCTGGACCCGGGCCCTTGGCCCGGTTTAACGGGCCAACCGGCCCGTTTGGCCCAGCCCGGCCCTCCGGGCCGCGGCCGCCCGCCGGGCTAACCCGCCGGTTTTCGGCGGGCCCAACCCGGTTCAGGTGCGGTTCTAGCACGGTTGGCCCCCCGGGTTGGCCCTCCGGGTCGATGCATATATTTTTTTAAATTTTGTAATTTTTTTTATTTTGTCATTCGTGTACCGAAAATTATATTTAAAATTTATTTTTTATATCAAATCTAAATTTATTAATTTTTTACAAAATTACAAATTTTAATAGTTGACAATTTTTTATAAATAG
>JAOWBN010253977.1:0-11469 GCA_028565015.1 Pinguicula moranensis | reverse complement strand
AACAATTGTGTCACATGAATTGTGGATGAAGAATTTGATTGGTTTAAATATAGGGACACCACATTACTTTGTATGAGGCCGGACACCACATTACTTGGAGGCCGGTGGTCCATTGTTCTAGGGGAGAATGTTAAGAACAATTGTGTCACATGAATTGTGGATGAAGAATTTGATTGGTTTAAATATAGGGACACCACATTACTTTGTATGAGGCCGGACACCACATTACTTGGAGGCCGGTGGTCCATTGTTCTAGGGGAGAATGTTAAGAACAATTGTGTCACATGAATTGTGGATGAAGAATTTGATTGGTTTAAATATAGGGACACCACATTACTTTGTATGAGACCTTTTCAGGGTAAAATCCCAAGAGTAAAACCGTGAGGGTTTCGGCCCAAAGCGGACAATATCATATAAATGTGTGGTGTCGGGTAGGAACAGACCTCAAATTCCAACAACTTCTATCATATTATTGATGGAGCACTGTAACGTCGCCTTGCTACCCTTGGAGAAATCCATGGCAACGCCAATGTTCTTATCTTTCGCCATCTCTTCTGTTTTACGTTTCGCCTTGTTTCGTGAGGTTATTTCATGACGGGGAAAGGAAAAAAAAGCAAAACAAGGCCAACTCATAATAATGACGTGACGTCTGAGTTCTGACCCATAAAAACAAAAACTTCTCGATATAGTAATGTTCCTTTTCAATCGGAAATTTCGCGCAACGTATATTAATTATAACTTTGGGCTGATATGAGATATAGTAATGTTCCTTCTCCATAATTAGGGATCAATCAGAGATCCTTTAAGTTAGAAAACGATTGTAATGTAAATTCTATAAATTAGAGTTCACGTGAAGTTTTATCCAATTTAATAAAGAAAGATTTACTTTACCCAAAATCTAACATGATATCAGAGCATGTTTGAATACCTGAAAAAAAAATTGCGATTGTCAGTGGCTGCTTGGCCGTCCGGCAACTCCTTTAAAGTTTATTTCCTTCGTTTTCTAGCCATATTTTTTGTTTAGAAATCTTTCCTACCAAAAAAATGAAAAAAGAGTGAAATTCCCAAAATCCAAACCTCTTATCGTTTCCATCGACGCCAATTTGGGTCGCAATTCCCGTTGATTCCCAAGGAAAATTTTGAAATTGCGGACACAAACGTGAAGCCCTTTCAAAGAAGAACAAAAAGCCCAATGGCTAATTGTAGAAGCAAGTTTTTGTAAATCACTGGCGAAACCGTCGGGGCATGCCGGTTAATTATCGACAATTTTCACTATGCTGCCAATTCACCAGTGACTATAAGATCTGGTGTTCGGATCTGCGGTCGTGGAAGTTTAGAGTTTGAGAGAAAGAAATCTAGGTTTTTTGGAAGAGAAAATATTAGATGAAAAGGGTTGGTGGTGAGACCGTTGAAGTTGAAATGTTGGACAACATCTTCATGGAGTTGGAATTATGGGTAGTAGGCTTTCCATCTCAAGGGAGATTTATGATGATGCTGGATAGCGGACTATGTGAAGGTAGTTGACGGAAGATGCAAATGATTGGAGATGAACGGCTTGGAGTAGAGCCATGTTCCCAAATACAATCCTGCGAAATAAATAAATCTCAAACATTTTGTTTCAACAATGAAAAAAAAAATGAAGGGAACAATGGTGTTTGATGGTTCCAGTTGTCTTGAGTTGACTCAATTCTCTTTATTTGAGAATTGGTTCTTCGGATTGAAGACAATAATATGCAATAGATGAATTTTTCGTTATGCAAGAGAAGACAAATTTCTGATAGCTGCAATTGTTGAAGAAACATCACATATGAGTTGTGGAATGGAAGGAAGCCAATCTTGGATCATATGCGACCTTGGGGTTCGACGGGCATGTACACAACACAACCCATCAACATGGAAAACTTGGTCCACGAGCAACCTAAGAGGGTATTTGTTCGATAACCCGAAGATTCAAAAAGATATGTAATATTTGGTGAACACCCGAATGGCAGCATTACTGAAATTGATAGTCGCAATGTCGAATTCTTTGAGGATCTGTTCCCAACTATCAGAGAAATAAAACAGGATGGTCAGTTGTATGAGTTGCAACATGACGCATCACTATCTCTTGGTGTGAGGGAGAATATATTTCACCAAACCACCCAAAATAGTAAAATCTCAACTATTCGAGATGGGAACTTGCAACATGAGGGCCAACAAGAAAGAGAGGTAAGTCCCCCACACTTCTTGCCTAACGAGAATGAGGGTCAACATGAAAGAGAGGTAAGTTCTCAAAATTTCATGCCTAGAAACGAGACCAGTTCTCAAAATTTAGGCAATGACTATGTGATAACTAGCCCCCATGAGCCAAATTGCTAGTGGGAGCAAACTCCTAATCAAGCAAGTAGAAGATCCTATTATCCAAATAAGTGAATGCGGAAGAATTCAACGACGATACTTTCAGATGCAAAAAAACATATTCTCCTACACTCCTTTGAAAGTAGAAGAACCCATCTCTTATAACGAGGCTATGGACTCACTCAATAGAGAAAAATGGCTTAGTGTCATAAGCGATTAAATGGACTCAATGCAAACAAATGAGGTTTGGGAACTTGTCGATCTACCACATTGCCGAAAAGTGATTGGAGGCAAATGGGTATTCAAGGTTAAGCGCAGTACGTATTGATTAATCGAAAATTTCAAAGCCCGACTCGTGGCGAAAGATTTTATCCAAATTGAGGACAGACTATGAAGAGATATTTTGTCCTGTGGTGAGGATTGCCTCTATTCGCCTACTTCTAGCCCTTATTGCCCATTTGGATCTCGAACTATTTCAAATGGATATAAAGACTGCATTCCTCAATGGAACACTTGAGGAAGGGATCTATATAGATCAACCTGTTGGGTTCGTGTTAGCATGTCAAACTGACAAGGTATGTCATCTTAAAAGAGAGATATATATATATATATATATATATATATAGAGAGAGAGAGAGAGAGAGACTTAAGCAGTCTTCCATATTGTGATACTTCAAGTTTCATGAAACCATTACTTTGTATGACTTCACCATGATAAATGAAGATCACTGCGTGTATTTCCTAAAGACAATGGAAGGAATTATATTTCTCTACTTATGTGTCGATGACATATTAATGGCTGAAAATAGCATGGGAATGATAAATGCCACCAAATAGTATTTATCCTCCGTCTTGGAGATGAAGGATATGGGTGAATCTAGGCATGTTTGCAGAAATCGTTCTAAGAGAATGTTGGGTTTGTCTCAACAACTATATATAAACAAAATCTTAGAGGGATTAAGGATGCATTACTCTAAACCCGTTGACACCGATGTTGATAAGGGCTTGTTACTAAGCCTCAGTCAATACCCAAAAATAGATAAATAAGAGGAAGAAATGAGCAATATTCCCTATGCAAGCGCTATAGGGGGTTTGATGTACGCCATTTTATATATACGGCTGGACATCTGTTTCGCAATTTGGTTGGTGAGCCATTACCAAATCAACCTGTGGCTTACCCATTAGTAAGCAGTCAAGAGGATCTTTCGTTATCTTCATCGTACGGTCGATCTAGTTCTATGTTATCAAGGAGGATACTTACGTCTAAATGGATTCACGGATGTTAATTGGAGAGGTGACCTGGACGAGTCCATGTCAACCTCTGGATATGCCTTCATCCTTGATAGATGAGCTTTATCATGGTGCAGCAAGAAGAAAGACCGCATCGCTTTGTAAACCATGAAAGCAGAATATGTCGCATGCAGCGTAGCCGTCCAAGAGGCACTCTAGCTCTGAAGCTTCCTACAGTACCTCGATTTAACTTCGAGGTCCGATGATCCTATAGAGCTGAACTATGACAATGCTGCAGTGATTTAGTAAGCTAAGGATCCAAAATTCTATAGGAAGACAAAGCACATCCAGAGATGCTACCATTGTTCGAGACGCTGTCAATAAAGAAGAAATAAATATCAAGTATATTTCTACAAAAAAGATGATCATTGATCCAATGACCAAACCCATTTCTAGAGATGTGTTTAGAACTCATGTCATGAGCATAAGATTACGTAGGGTTTCATCACATCTTGTAAATTATAAAGACATATTTTTGTAACAATTGATTATGAAATGAATTTGATGTTTTCTTTCATTTGAGCAATACTCTCGTGCATGCAATCAATTAATAAAACACAATAAATATCACAAAAAACTTAATAGTTGGCCCTATCACACGGGAAATTGCCCTTGTGCATGTGTAGCATGAAGGATGAGACTGATAAATATTCTGGATAGTCGTTTCATTAGGTCTGAAATGAGATTCTAAGTGAATCGAATGTGAAATGTCTGAATTTTCACAATTAAAGCTTTAAAACCGAATGTAGAGAATAAAGACTAAATGTATTTATCAATGGCTACGATTCACATAGGATAAGTAAGTGGAAGGCCCACCTAAGTGGGAGTCATGCCATGACACACATATCATAATGTGTGTGCTACAGAACGACTGTTGTGAAAATGGTAAAAGAATCCCCTAATTGTCATTGTGTGATCACATGAACATACATTTGTCAACTTAGATGTTATCCTTTGACTTAGAGATATGACTTTAAGTTGAGGCTTGATGATGCTATTTTAGTATGTAATCCAAGGGCTAGGATCTATATAGTCCAACGAACTATGCTAGGAAAGCAGTCGAGCTGATGCGGATGGTTATTAGTGTCTAAAGAACAATTTGTCTAGTTTCACCATATTTGTCATGGCGGTTACATTAAATATGTAACCAAATATTGTATAGCTTAAAAGATCCGAATAACGAGTCTATTAAAGTCTCGTGAAAAAATTACGAATCAAATCTAGGCCTCGTAGATAGTTAGGCAAATATGGTGAAGTTAGACAAATTGTTCCTTATACAGTAATGACCATCCGTATTAGCTCTACTACTTTCCTAGCATGGTCCGGTGGACTGTATAGATCATACCCCTTGGATGTCATACTAAAGTAGCATTATCAAACCTCAACTTCAAGCCATAGCTCTAAGTCAAATAGTAATATTTAAGTGGACAAACGTATGTACGTGTGATCACACAATGACAATCAATGGATTTTTTTATCATTTTCGTAACGGTCATTTTATAGCGCACACAGTATGATATGTGTATAATGGCATGACTCCCACTGAGGTGGGCATGCCATTTACTTTTGCTATACAAATCGTAGCCGTTGATAAATACACTTAATCTTTATCCTTTACATTCGGCAATAAAGCTTTAATGTAAAAACCCAAACATTTCACATTCAATTCACTTAGAATCTCATTTCAGACCTACTGAAGCGACTGTCCAAAATATTTATCAGTCTCATCCTTCATGCTACACAAGTATAATGGCGATTTTCCGTGTGATAGGGACAATCCTGAAGCTATTGTGACAAGTATTGTGCCTTATTGATTGATTGCATACACAGAAATATTGCTCAAATGAAAAAAAAACATCGATTTTATTTCATAATCAATCGTTTACAAAAATATGTCCTTATTCTTTACAAGATTTGATCAAACCCTACGTAGTCTTAAACTCATGACAAGAGCTCTAAACACATCTCTAGGAATAGGTTTGGTCATCGGATCAGCAATCATCTTGTTAGTAGAACCATAGTTGATGTTGATATCAGCATTATTGACAGTGTCCCGAACAAAGTGATATCTTCTTTGTATATGCTTTGTATTTATATGAAATTTTGGGTTCCTAGCAAACTAAATTGCAACAGTATTATCGCAGTTTAGCTCTACAGGATTATTGGACCTCGGAGTCAAATCGAGGTACTGTAGAAAACTTTTGAGCTAGATTGCCTCTTATATTGCTAGGCTGCATGCGACATATTCTGTTTCCATAGTTAACAAAGAAATGCAGTCTTGCTTCTTGCTGCACCAAGATATAGCTCCTCCACCAAGGATGAAAGCATATCCTGAGGTTGACTTAAATTCGTCCAAATCGCCCCCAATCAGCATCTCTGTATCCTCATAATAGCATGTCTCCCCCTTGATAGCATAGAACAAGATCGGTCGTTCCACGGAGGTAACAAAGGATCCTCTTGACTGCTTGCCAATAAGCAGGTCACGCGTTGCTTTGATAACGGCTCACCAACCCAGCCGCGAAACAGATGTCCGGTCGTGGACATAACATGGCGTACATCAAACTTCCTATGGCATTAGCATAGGGAACATTGCTCATTTATTCTTTTTCCTTATCTGTTTTCGGGCATTGTTCGAGGCTTAATGCCAGACCCTTATCAACAGGGGTGTCAACGGGTTTGGGTAATGCATCCTAAATTATTGAAAGATTTTATTTATGTATACTTGTTGGGACAAACCAATATTCTCTTCGAACAATTTCTCTATATCTCTGTGCCTAGGACATACGTAACTTCACCCATAGCCTTAATCTCGAAAACGGAGGATAGCCACTTTTTGGTGGCAATGATCATTCCCATGTTGTTTCCAGCCAGTAGTATATCGTCGACATATAATGAGAGAAACATAATTCCTTCCTTTGTCCTTAAGACATACACGCAATGTTCTTCATCGATCATGGTGAAGTCATACGAAGTAATGGCTTCATGAAATATGAAGTGTCATAATCTGGAAGACTTTTAAGACCATATATGGATCTTTTAAGACGACATACCTTGTCATCTTGTCCTGCTGAGACGAACCCAACAGGTCGATCCGTATACATCTATTCCTCAAGTGTTCCATTAAGGAAGATAGTCTTTACGTCCATTGGAACAATTCAAGATCCAAAGGGAAAACCAGGGCCAGAAGTAGGCGAATAGAGGCTATTCTTACCATAGGAGAAAATGTTTCTTCGAAGTCCACACCCTCGATTTGGGTGAAACCTTTAGCCACAAGTCGGGCTTTGAACTTGTCCGATCGATCCATCTGCACCATGTTTAACCTTGAATTCCAACTTGCATCCAATTGGTTTTCATTGATGTGATAAGTCGATAAGTTCCCAAACCTCATTCGTTTGCATTGAGATAAACTCTTCCCGCATGGCACTTAGCTATTTTTCACTATCGACTGAGTCCATAGCCTCACGATAAGAGATTGCCTCATCTATTTACAAATGAACACAAAAGAATATGTTTTCTTCGATCTGAAAGTATTACTGAGAAATTCTTCCGCATTCACTCCTCCAGACAACAAGATCTTCTTCTTGCCTATGTGAGGGTCTGCCCCCACTAGCCCCTTGGTTCATGGTCACATTATCATCTAGATAACCAATCGCATTTGGCATGAGAGTTTGAGGACTTGCCTTTGTGTCATGCTGACCCTCGATTGGCAAAAAACGTGTTGCACTATTCTCGGTGTATTGGTAAAACATATTCTCCCCCACACCTAGAGATAGTGACAAGTCTTCCTGTAACTCATACAACTGACCGTCTTGTTTTATTTCGCCGAGAGTTGGGAAATGATCCTATAGAATTTTAACATTCTGACTGTCAATTTCAGTCATGCCCCATTCGAGTGTTCGTCGAACATCACATATCCTTTTGAATTTTTGGGGTAACAAATAAACATCTTCTTTGTTGCTCTTGAACCAAGTTTTCCATGTGGATTTGGTGGAGCACGTAGCCTGCCAAACCCCATGGTCTCATATGGTCCAAGGTTGGTTTCCTTCCATTCCATAACTCATATGGAGTGGTGGGCACCCTCTTTCTTGAAACTCTATTGAGAATGTAGATTGTCGTGAGAAACGCATCTCCCCAAAAATGAATGGATAGGTTGGCTTGTGCTATCATGGAGCTAACCATATCCAACAGAGTACGATTCCTATATTCTGAAATACCATTTCGCTGTGGAGTATAAGGAATTGTAAATTGTCTTACAATGCCCTTTTCATCACAATATCCTTTGAACGTATCAGAAAGGTATTCGCGACCGCGGTCAGGCCGAAGAATCATAACTTTTCGTTCCAATTGGTTCTCGACTTCTACTACGTAGTGCTTGAAAACATCAAGTGCTTCATAACAGTTAGACAACTAATATGCATGTCCAAAACATGAATTGTCATCTATGAAGATGATAAAATAAGAAGCTCCATGGTATGCTTTCACACTCATTGTTCTGTAGATGTCAGAATGAATTAAATCTAAAAGATTTGAGGCTTGAGAAGCCTTACCAAAAGGCTTCCTGCTAGCCTTGCCAGCTAAGCAAGGCTCACACACAAACAACTTAGCTTGTATGAGTTGGTTTAACAGACCGCACTTAGCAAGTCTATTCAACCTATCCTGGCCGATATGACCAAGTCTAGCGTGCCATTTAACAGAGTCAGAATTAATATTAGTATTGAAAACTAAGTTAAAGGATGCATCATTATAAATATCATCCACATCAAGTAGGCAAAAACCATATTTATATGAGTCTTGACCGAACATATTGTCGCCGTACTCAATGTTCAATCCACTCGGGTGGAACTTAAAAGAAAAATCCAATTGCACTAATGAAACAACAGAAATCAAACAACATCTACCTCCCGGTACATAAATAGTATCATGCAATAATAGTGTGTTCCTGCTATGAAGCTGGAGCTTGTAGGTGCCAATACTGGTACGCTTTGGGTTCCAGCGCCACAGCGATGAAACTCGATGAATCCAGCACGATCATTTACGACATGCTAGCTTGCTCCTGAATCAACAATCCATTTAGGAAAGGTGTTAGTAACTGATGCATGGAAGCAAACGTATACTTTGGAATTATTGGGAGAGTTAGGTACCTTTTTCGGCTTGGAATAATCCTGAGAGAAATGACCTTTCTTTCCACAATTATAGTACTTTAAACGTGCCATATTCTTTGACTGTTTGCCCGGGCAGTTTGTTTGTTAATCTTCTTTTGTTGAGTGGGGTATGGATATTTAGTGCCTTGCCAGACCTTTTATTCTTTCTGGGATTTTTTCTATGAGCAGCAAGGACCTTGGCTGTTTGGTCAGAAGCTCGCAAGTGTTTGTCTTCAAGCTTCAAATGCTTGGCGAGGTCAAAGAAGATCATGAGGGACAGATCAGAGACATCAAAGTCTTAAACGCTATCCATCGGCCGTCCTCTCTGTCTTTAGGAAGTGAACGAATCACATTATTGACTTGCTCAAACTTACAAATTTTGATTCCCCCAGCCTAGAAGTCACGAAGCATAGAATTCATGATGCGTAGGTGATCCAGGATAGGTTGACTTGGATCGATCTTGTAATGTAGCCAGTTCAGGTGCAAGGTATAGAGCCTTGTAGATGAAGTCTGACCATAAGCACCCTTTAACGCTTCCCACATGGCCTTGGCCATGGGGAACATATCATAATAACTAATTAGATCGCCATGCATACAATACAACATAGTATATTGTGCCCTGCGATCCTTTTTTGCCCATGATTCGCACGTTGGGCTAGTAGATTCGGGTTGATCCATGGTTATGTGCTCCAAAACATTTTTTTCGTCGAGTAGATACTGAATCTTCCTCGATCAGATATCGTAATTGAGTCTAGTGAACTTATCATTGGGCGAGAGTTCTGTGATCATACTTGGGGCCATTTTCCTACAAGTATATGTTAAGAACATTAGGCACAATTTTGAGATTAGATTTTTTTTTTGGAAATTTGAATTATATATTATGTTCGAAAATTTCGATAAGCTCATAATCATCATGCCTTATGTAATAAAAAATCCTAAGAAAAAACTAATTTCCATATAATGCAAAAATACACAGTAACATATACAGGCAAAACGTATTGGCACACATGATTTTTTTCTGTAGAGCATCTTTGGTATAATTTTATTCTAGACAAATGGATTGGCACAAATAAATTGTTAACATATAACAATTTAATTTTCTTTTAATACATAATTAAAAGAAAATCTTCAAAATTATCAAAATTATCTCACTTGGTGCATATGTAATGCTTAATCGATTCGGTGAGTACCCAGGTAGGACTCATGTACTAAATTTTTGGAAAATCTCTGCCTAGACAGTACTACCATTCCTCGGGAAGGATCCAGATGTCTAGTGAAGTCACAAAGGTCCCACTTAAGAACCAGCCCTAAGCAACACCGCACGAGCACAATTAACGGGGATCTCTTTTGAAATTTAGGGTAATTATGATAATCCAGCGCTTTGATTATCATAATTTAATAATTAACACAGTTAATAATTTATTTTTATTTTATTAATTTTATTAGTACAAAATATATTCTCTAATAAAATTAATTCCGAATTCACGTAATGAGTATAAGCATGCTTTGGAATTAAATTGCACTTAGCAAATAAAAATAATTCCTAATCATGCATACTAAGAATAATTTAATTGCACGATGCAAATAAATAATTCTTAACCCATGCATAATTAAATACATTTAATATATAAATGCTCATTTGGGCCTCTATTTAATTTTTTTTTTAAATTAAAAATTATTTTGCCCAAAGCCTTAAGAAAATAGAACCCAATTTCTTTTGAAGAACTTAATTTGTCAAATCTGCCAATTAAATAGCCCAGCCCAGCCCAGTTAGAATTATCGGCCCAACTTTTTTTTTTAAAATGTGTTGAATGGGCCGCTCAAAACGCAACCCAAAACTTCAAAAATATAAGCCCCTTTTTTTGTTAATTGTTGTTGGGCCGCCAAAAAATAAATATTTGCGGCCCAGCATATAAAAAGTAGGAGTATAAATTTCGATGGAAATTCCGTCGAAAACCTAGACGAAAAAAAATTGCCCGGCGCCGATTTCGCCACGATGCTTTCCGTTTTTCACTCGATCCTTCATTAATCTCATCCTGGAACCGTTCGGTGGTCGTCCCGTCGCCGCGTCATCGCCTTCACTGTGAGAAAATGCCTAGATAATGAAAGCAATTACGTATTTTTGCCATTGCCTCCTCTTCTTGGTCTGAAAGCGAGATCCTCATTCGATTCACGTTGTGAGGTTCTTAGATCTGCACGAAAAGCAGAGAAACGGATACGAATCGACCATTTTTGGCCTTGGTTTGGCGGCGTGTGAAGAACACGCACCACCCTGAGGTCAAATAAGGTAAGTTTTGTCGGCCAGATCCGTAGATCGGCGGTTGATGAGGTCGATCGGTGCATCCGTGCACATTTTTGTGTGGGGTTCGGCGGTGCGTGATTTACACGCGCAGCTGGAAAATGAATTTGATGGGCTCAATCACAGCAATGATGGCAGCGTACGCGATTTACAAATCTCAAATTTTGCCGGATTCAACGTGGTGCATGACAAAACACGCCGATCCGTCGCAGTGCGTGTACAACATGCGCCGATCCGATTTATTGATGCCTCATGCGTTGGCGCGTGTCGTACACACGCTGTCATGAGCAGTGGTCGGCGTACCATGGTCGGTGGAGAATGGGACTTTTCTAGCGGTTTGAAAATCGATTACAAAAATCGATTTGAAAAAATAAATAATACCGGAAATCAAACAAGAACCAG
>JAOWBN010253966.1:0-11469 GCA_028565015.1 Pinguicula moranensis | reverse complement strand
ATGTTTGTTACTCAGAGGTCACATGTCGTCCAGCAAGCAATAAGACAGGCTGCTGGAGATACACGGCTGATGAATCCAGTTTCTTTAGTGGAGAATCACTCAGCTTGCAGGACAAATAGAGCTGGACAGAGGGTGTTACCCAATGGCCAAGTTTGGAAGCCTCACTTGCTGCTTCTGTCATTTGCTTCAAAGATTTTGTCTGAAGCAAATACTCTACTGAAGTTGCAAGATACCCCTCCAGGCAGACCCTTTGCCCCCCGGAGCAGATCTCCCCCTTTACCTTTCCTGCTTTCGTCTCTTCTACAGTCAAGACCTGAGATTAAACTTCCATCAGAGCATTTTGGTGGTGGTGATGATGATGATGATATCGAAGATGATCTGGATGAGTGTTCGGACTTAGAGGAAGAATCAGAGTATGATGAATTACCTTCGTTCATAGTGTTGAGTAAAGCCCAGCTTGAAAAACTTACCAAACTGGAGAGAGACGCATACTATGATGAGCTTGAATACAGGGAGAAACTATTCATGAAGAAGCAACTCAAGGAAGATAGAAGGCGGAGGAAAATGATGAAGAAAATGAGGGAAGCAGCTAAGGATTTGCCTGCTGAATATACGGAAAACAGTGAAGAGGAGGCTAGTAGTACTGCAGCATCTGTGCCAGTTCCTATGCCAGACCTAGCTCTACCTGCTACTTTTGATGCTGATAATCCAACTCATCGATATCGTTCCCTTGATTCCTCCACCCCGTGGCTTGTGAGGGCTGTACTAGAACCTAATGGGTGGGACCATGATATCGGATACGACGGGATAAATGTTGAGAGATTGTTTGTGGTCAAAAGTGCGATGCCCATATCCTTTTCTGGGCACATTTCAAAAGACAAAAAGGACACAAACCTTCAGGTGGAAGTTGCAAGCTCAGTCAAACATGGGAGAGGCAAAGCAACTTCGTTGGGCTTTGATATGCAATCAGTTGGAAAGGACTATGCTTATACTGTGAGAAGTGAGACCAGATTTAGCAATAACAGAATAAACAAGGCAACTACTGGTCTCTCTGCTACAGTACTGGGAGATGTTTTAACTGGTGGATTTAAATTGGAGGACAAATTAATTATTAGCAAGCAGGGGCAGCTAATCGTCTCAGGTGGTGCAATTTATGGTCGTGGGGAGGTTGCATATGGGGGTAGTTTGGAAGCAGCACTGAGGGACAAAGACCATCCTCTCGGACGCTTTTTATCAACCTTTGGGCTCTCTATCATGGATTGGCATGGAGATCTTGCCATTGGGTGCAATTCCCAGACCCAGATTCCTATAGGGCGTCATACTAATTTGATTGGCCGTTTTAATATTAATAACAGGGGCTCTGGTCAATTCAGTTTACGATTAAACAGCTCGGAGCAGCTTCAGATAGTATTGGTTGGCCTAATTCCGCTGGTAAAGAAACTTCTTGGTTATTTTCAACAGGTGCAGTATGGATAATGATGGAAGTGGATCAATGATATTGTCGCATCCTTGAGAATCATTTGCGCAATCAACAGACAGTGTAGGTATCCTTTTCATGCTATGGTAAAATCTAGATATTTTTGCGTCATTTCTATTTCCATGTCCAATTTGTCTCATGTCATGGAACTGGGGAGCCATTTTCCTGTATTGCGAAGTACCATAACCTGTTTAAAATGGCTTGTTCCTGTCCCTCGCGTGTCTTTTTCATGCTAGTTGATGGTTTTGATTTTTTCTGGTTCCCATCTATTCTCGTAACTTGGACATTTTGACACGATGATAACTGATCAACTGTTAACATCTTTGTCCAGATAAAAAAAAATAAAAATTGTTAACATCTTTGTTGTAGAACGTACTATATTTTGTGCCAAAAGAATTAGGACTTCCTGAGGTACAGAAGGTATCCCTCCTCCTCCATTAATGTTTGCATATCCATCTGACCTTCCTTCTTTTTTTCAAGTCTTTAACCCAATGTTTGTATCATGATTTCTTTCTCATGCAGAAGAAAGAGTAGCAGAAAGAAATGGGTATGAATTATTTGGATGGTCTCACTCGAATTTAGCTCAAATCCAGAGGCTTACATGTTCTGAACCCTGCCCATCACTCAGAATCACTTTCTGGAGAGGAAATGCCTTCACCTACCTGCTTGGAATTTTGTGTTGCATCTAGATGAGCAATATTATGTATTCTTGCTCTTTTTTGAAATAATTTGCTAGCATTTTCCAAGTGATAATGTTAGCTTGTCCAATATATGTCCATGTGCCCTTTTCTGTGTTGCTGCATTTGTACTTGTGGCAAATAACATATTCATTGTTGTGGGCGTGGGCACCAACGGAACAAGAAAACAATCCGTCTCAATTATTCCAAAGATGCATCTTAACCACCACGACGGGTGAGAGAAAGAAAAGTCTCGCCATCAATAATGCAGTACCACCGCATTATACTCAACCCCCGCATTCCCCTGGCTAAACTTGTGGTTTTGGTCGTAGCCAAACCGAGCGCCAGCCGGAAAACACCGGACCTGCCAACTATTGGCATTTCATGGTACTTGTGATTAGTCGGATAATGACCTACTATAGGAAGAGTGCTACCATCATACTTCCCATCTACAAATACGAAATTCTGACATGATCAGTTGACCCATCTCCTTGTATGAAGCATAGCTGGTGATTCCTTGAGCCCGACCCACAAGCTTTGAGTTCTGTTCTTGTCTAACAGTGAGTGGATTGTCTACTGTTGATAACAGCCCAAATAATGTCAGAGAGGTGAAAGTGGAATTCGACTGAGCCACTCTCCAATGGAGTATGACCACTAGAAAAATTTGAATAATGCAAGTATGAAGAGATGGGATACGAAGTACCTGAGGGGGAAGGCTCTCTACTGGAGTAACTATGACTATTGCATGATGTTTGCGCCAGAGAACAATGATAGGATTTAGGGATTGTCAACAAACCCCAGATGCTTCTCTCGAACCTTCTCCCATCCCCTCGCTCCTCTTGCATGAACAGTAAAATCGCGTCTCTCCCTCCCGTTGCCATGCCTTTTCGCAACAGCTAGGAGGCGGACTACACCCTCCTCCCCGAGGATGCCTCTCGCGCCCGAGGAGATACATAGTGCCCTGTGTTCCCCTGTCCCTCCTTGTTCTCGTTCTTTCCTTACTGTTTCTCCTCCTTACAAACCCTCGTAAACAAACACAAGCTATGAATCCATGTATAATCCCTACGCACCAGATGAAAACGCATAAGACGAGCTATCATCAAGGCGTGTAAGGCTCATTTCGAACCGGCGCTCAAAGCCGGCCTGTTCACGAGCGTCTGGGGCCTCAGCTACCTCAACAAGGCACAGATGCAGCATATCGTAGTTTGAGGAAGCAGCAAACGTTCTTCATAACAAACTTTCCTATTGTTGTGGAAGGGAAAGACTGGATAGTATCATTCACAAAAGGGGGAAAGTAAAGGACCTCACTATAGCACGCAAACTTGATAGATACGGCTGTCCATTTGGTTTTCTTACGTTTGAGGAGCATATGAAGATTTGGATTCGAAGCTGTTCCAGCTTAATAGCATATGGATTTGGTGGTACCGTATGCAAGCTAACATTGCAAAATATTAGAAGCCCCATCCATAGAGCAAAGTAGCCCCTCATCTCAGGGTACAACCTATGAAAACTAAGTTACAAACGGTCCCTGTTGAGACTCTAGGTAAGAATATGGTTGTGGATGCCTCTACTAGTAAGTCAGTAGCTCAACCTCCTGCACACGCTTTGTCTATTGACATTGCCCTCAGTTTTTCCACAAACACTGATGGCCATAGCTGGCTCTTCCATAGCTATGTTGGCACATTGAAATCTCCTGATGGGTGGCGAGATTTGGTGGTAGGTCCTAAAGAAGCTGGTTACTTGAATGTCACCGCCATTCCTATGGGAAATTGTAAAAAACTTAGTGGATAAAGATAAGGAGTGGTTGATGAACTGGTTTCAGGAGCTGGCTCCCTGGGAGGTTTCTTTTAGGAAGGGACTGCCCTCCTCTAAGTGCATGATCTGGATTAAGGTGTATGGTCTGCTCATACAACTTTGGAATAAATCAGTCCTAGAAACCATTGGAGCAAAGTTAGGCACTATGATTCAGATGGACAAGTGCACCTTGCAAAAAGGATACTTGAATGTTGCACAATTATTGATCCAGGTAGACATGGGCAGCAAGATTCCATCTACTCTACCTATCAAAGTGGATGATATAAACCTATTCATCGCTGAACTCTTAGAAGCAAGGCATAATGCTCACTGGTGGCATATGTCCGAAGGAGGCTCAAAGGAGCCCACTAGCTCTGAGGAGGGATCTTTAATGGAATATGTGGATAAAAATGAGATGGATAGCCTTGTTACACCTACAGACCGACACAATGGTCAGGATAACCGTCTAGCATTGATAGTGAGATCTAAGGATTCACCTCAATTAAGTGGGGATACTCGAAGTTGTGAGAAAGATATGCAGAAGGCAAACACCTCAGCCTCTAACGCATGGATCCCAGAAAGCTGGATTGGTGGTCGAGTAGCAACTGGCTATGCCAGTGATAAACACCAGTGTTAGTATTGGATCCTCATCCCCCACCCCTATGGCCTCTCCATCCTAGGGTGACCCTATAACAGAGGAGAAGGATTGTGATCCTATAACGGAGGAGAAGGACTGTGATCCTATAATGATCAGGACTGTGACCCTATAACAGGGGACCAGGTCTGTGGCTACCATAGTGTTTGGGTATACCCGGCATGCCTTGATACTCAGTTTTCCACGGATACTGTGCTTTGTGAAGAAACTCCTCCATCTGACGTTCTACCTCTAGTTTGCCAGACAGAAGTTGTTGAAGTGATCAGGCAGGACCCAACGGAATGTGTATCTGATCTAGCAGTGACCCTTATATTGGATGATAAGGAGTATTCTCCGCTGAGTTTCCCCCAAACTTTGAAGGAGTTGCATACTGCCCCTACGAAGGTTATAATTAAAAAAGGGTAGGATCAAAGACAAGGAGCCAAAAGAGGAGGGATCATGATGCTGAAAGATTAAAAGACTTATCAACCTTGGAAGATTGGATTGGTAAGTTATCAGATAAGCATTTTTTACCCTCTGATTTGGCTACCCCCTCTTTATCCCTGGTGGATGAAGAAGTTGATCATATTATACCTGTTGACAGAGATTTATCATTGATTTTTGCCCCAAATATTCAGGAAACCAAGGAAAATAATATCCAATTGAAACATAATAAGTGGATGGTAGCTGAGAGAAATCTCAGAGGCAGTGCTGAATTTGGGAAAGAAGCAATGTTTCTCGGATGAAGGTCATTACCTACAATGTCAGAGGCCTTTGTGGTCAAGGTAGAAGGCAGAGAGTCAAAAATTTAATTAGAAAACAGAGAGCAGATTTTGTTAGCTACAAGAGACTAAGATGAGCAAGATTGGGAAGGAGTTGGTATGATGGAGGTTTTGATTGGATTTATCAGGGAGCTAAGAGGCAATCAGGTGGACTCTTATGTATTTGGAATAAGAATAAGTTTCAAAGACAAGATATCCTCTCCGGTGAAGAAGTATTAGGGGTGACTAGGATTTGGCATGGAGGCAGTTCTGTATCTCATATGATGAACATCTATGATCCCGGTGACTTTGAAGCTAAACTGGATCAGCGGAGGAAAATCAGAAGCATGTATAATGGCAAAGAAGATGATAAATGGTGTTTAATAAGTGATTTCAATGTCGTACTAGATCCAATTGAGAGGAGAGGTATTTCTAACCACTCTTGCTCCCAGGAGATTACTGCTTTCAATGGTTTTATTCATGATGTGTCCATGCATGACTTGAGGATGGAATGAAGGCAGTTCACCTTGTATATTAAGTCCCTAAAAGCTATGAGCAGATTGGACCGCTTCTTAGTGATAGTTAGGCCATGACATAACATGGCACAAAAAGGGCCTTGAGAAGGATGACTCGGATCATTGCCCAGTTGCATTAGTTTATGATACTCTAAACTGGGGGCCTAAACCCATGAGAGTCTTGGATATCTGGGTAGAGGATAAGGACTTCAATCTGATGTCGAAAAGATGTGGGATTCCATATGGCCAGTTGGTTATGCCAACTTCAGAATTAAGGAGAAAATCAATATTCAAGGCTATCATAGCTGGTATCAAAGTCTGGAACATGAGAGCCCCAAGAGATCCTCTGGCTGCAAGAAAGGTAATGGTGAAACAACTGTCCAATATGATGATTAAGGCAGAGACTGCAGTGCCACATATATCCGGGGTTGAATTGCAGAGCATCCTCAACCTACAAGAACAACTGTGCAAACTCATAAGGAATATAGACAGTATGCTTCATAAAAAATCTAGGATAAACTAGATCCAAAAAGGGGATGCTAATACTGCTTTTTACCACGGTTGGTTAAACAGGAACAGTAGAAGGAATGTCATTAAGGGTGTCTGGAGTGGGAATATCTTGCTTGAGGAGCCTGAACATGAAGGAACGTTTTCTGAATCACTTTCCAGATAGGTTTGCTGAGCAATATTGGAGCAGGCCTAGGGTCTGTGGCATACCTCTAAAATAGCTCTCCAGGGGCTCCAAGAATCTGCTGATGCAACCCTTATCTGAGAAAGAGATATCAGAGGCTTTATAGGGTTGTAGCAGTAGCAAAATTCGTGGACCTGATGGGTTAAAACTTTAAATTCATTAAGATTTCTTATACCTATTTGAATATGACATTATAAACATGTTTTTGAAGTTCTACAGGAGTGGAAAATTGGTTAGAGGAAACAATGCAACTCATATTACTTTGATAGCTAAGAAGGATACACCTCTACACATCCATGACTATCGTCCAATAACTCTAATAGGAGTTGTGCCAAAATTGCTATCTACAGTTCTGGCCAACAGAATCAAAGGTGTGATGGAGGAGATCATCTATGACTTTTTTATCCAAAATAGGAAGTTGTCGGACAGTGTCATGATAGCTAATGAGGTGGTGAATGAGCTGAGGAAATAGAGGAGGTAGGGGTTATTCTTTAAAATTGATTTTGAGAAAGCTTTTGATACCATTAATTGGAGTTATTTGTTTGATGTTATGCTACAAATGGGATTCCCTAGCTGCTAGATTTGGCGGCTAAAAGGCATCATGAAATCTACCTCCACATCAATCTTGATTAATGGGATTCTTACTAGGGAGTTTTACCCCAGGAGGGTGTTAAGACTAGAGGACCCCTTTTCATCTTTTCTCTCTCTTGTAGGCTGAAGTCCTATCAGTGCTAATAAACAAAGTTGTGGATCTCAACATGTTTAAGGGGCTGGAGGTTGGTAGAGAGAAGGTACTGATCACTCATCTGCAGTTTGCGGATGATACCTTGCTTTGGGGTCAATCAAATTGGAATACAATTAAATCTCTCAAAGCTGTATTGCTGATTTTTTAGATCACCTCTGGTCTCAAAATCAACTTCTCAAAGTGCAGCCTTACTGGGGTCAATTTGCAACACGACATATTAGAAAACATGGCGGCTTATATGGGGTATAAAGCAAACTCTCTCCCAATTAAATACCTGGGGTTACCTGTGGGAGCGGCCCCATCATGATCTGCAACATGGAGCCCTATTATAGATAAATTCTGAAGGGCCTTGAACCAGTGGGAACACACACATCTATCCCCGAGGGAAATCATTCTCATCAACTCTGTCCTTCAACTCTGCCCTCACATTACTTTTCATTTGCTAAAGCTCCTTCCTCAGTCATCAGAAAACTCATTGCTGCCCATAGGTTCTTTTTCTAGTATAACAGTCAAGATAAAAAGAGAACCTGCTGGATTTCTTGGAAGAAGATTACTTAACAGGTTGACAAGAGGGGGTTTGGAGTTAAGAGATTGGACAACTTCAATGATGCGATGCTGGGGAGATGGGGAGCTAGAGTTCTTAGTGCGGAAAGTATATGGCCATGGATATTATCAAATCCAAATATGGCCAAGATGGCGTGATTACTGTGGGTGGCCAAAGAGAACTCATAAGACCAACCTTGCCTCCATTTAGGTGCAGAGGGAGAAGAAGGGGTATGGTGTATGCCTCTAGTTGGTGGAAGGATATCCATGCAACGGTAAATTCTAGTTGGTTCTGTCAGTCACTTAGGATCAAAGTAGGTAATGGTACAGGAGTTAGATTTTGGCTAGATAAGTGGCATAGCAATATTTCCCTTGCAGAGATGTATCCTAGGTTATACAGAGTAACTACCACATCTTGAATCCTTTTTATGACTATGGTAGTTGGGAAGGAAACACATGGATTTGGACCTGGTCATGGAGAAGACAACTAAGGGATGCAAAAAATTCTGACCTAACAAACTTACTTGCTTCTCTACAAGTGTGTCTCTTCAACAGAACGGAAAAAGATAGGTATTTCTCTGATGGTAATCAAGAGGGCACATACACTTTCAGCCAGGCCTATAATCTTATTGTGCCTGAAGTTTATTCACAATAGGAAGTTCAGAAACTAGCTGGCTATTAGAACAGGATGGTGCCTAAGAAGATATCCTTCTTTATCTGGAAAATGATGCAGGATGCTGTTCCAACAAAGCAACACTATGAAGAAGAAAAATCATACATGATGCATAGGAAGTACTTTGTCCCATTTTTTCTACTTATTTAAAAACAATTGATCACTTGTTTTTCATTGTCCCTTCTCTGTGCAGGTCAGGAGAGAAATCCAAATATGGTTGGACCCCCAAGAAATAGACCAACTGCCCCATATCCAGGCTCCATCTCTTGAGACTTTTGATGGTGCAAAGCCTCCTAAGATTAGCAAGGAGAGCTGGACATCTACTTGGCAACCATGATGTGGCATATTTGGTTAGCTCGCAATGGTTTTCACTTTCAGTCAATACCAGTTAATGTCATGTATTCTATCATAAAAATCAAGCAAGCAATATGGTTGTGGCATAGAGGCAAAAGAAAACACTTTTCATACTCTTTTAATGATTGGTTGCTAAATCCTATGGTTTGTCTACAAAATAGTTGTTGATGGTGCAGCACGATCTTTGATGAACCTACAAATCTGAATGGCATCTGTCTATCAGAAGGCGAATAGATTCATTGGTGCATATATAGTATACAAGGTGTTGACCTCTGAGTGTGGTAATGTTATGAATCTGAACCACAATGCATATTTGAATTCTATGAAACTTTTGTTTTGGTGCTTATTGCCCCCTGGTGGACATACTGATATTAGTTAAGGCAGAGGGAGTAACCCCCCACCCCACCCCACCCCTCACATTTGCAATGAATTGTTTGACTTTTTATTTAAGTCCATTCAATACAGGTTAGGAGGAGGAGGCTCAAGAGGGTGCCACAACCTCTAATTTTCACAAACTCATAGAAGGGAAATATGGTTCTGCAGACTACATAGGAAATGATCACTTGGTGATAATGTAGCTGTGATCCAGGCCCTATTTATGATATATCTCACTGCTACACTTGATTTGGTCACATTGGAAGTTGGGCAGCGGTTGGAAATCAGTGCACAACACATCAAGTGCTTCATATATTGGCTATGAGGGGAGATCAGATTGTGTATGGAATTGTCGTACTGATTTCAAAAGGGATTAGGTACAGACTTGTCAGTTTCTAAAGGGGATACTCTTTCACAATAGAAATCATACGATCATGAAGCTACTAGGTAAGTAGGTATAGCTGAGCCCATTTGGGACCAGTAAAGACATCTGTCGTTGTTGAAGTTTACTTTGAGGGCAACCTGCATAGCCGATAGTTAAATGACCAATGTTACAAGATTTTGTAACAATCATAAGACTATGACGCTATAAGGTATACAAGGTGAGTTATACACTAAGATCTGCGTGTTGATGATGCAACCCAAGTTGCACCCGGACCGTCCACTGAAAGAGGCATCCACGAGCAGCCTGTTGAAGAGCCCAATGATGGTGTGAATCATGTGAATGAGCTTGAGAGGAATGAGCCATTAATGCTTCAAGAAATCCCAATTACACGCCTAAGATCCAAGAGATTTAAAGAGGCTTTAAGCTTATTTATCCAAGAAGTTTGGGCCTAAGGAGTACAAGATGGACCCCACGGCCCATTGGATAAGACTGCCCAACCCATCATTCTTCTTCAAGTCATGGATCAACAAGAAGCCCATGGCCCAATTTTGAAAATCAACAAATTGAAAACACCTTGTCCACAAAACAAGAGCCCAACAAATTGAAGACACTTGGCCACAAATTGAAGACACCTTGTCCACAAAGGATTCCTACACGTGCATGATAAGAGGAATTGGAGTGAAAAAAGGATTTGCCATGAAGAGTCCAACTCTTATGGGATACTAATTAGATTAGATCATTTCTTTTTATATTTTTCTATAGTAGGTTATTTCCTAGTCTTGTTTAGCTAATTAGAGACCTACTAGCATAGAGAACTCGTGCCCCCTTTCTCCCTATAAAAGGGTGCACGACCCCAACTCTTCATTCATACCATTTGGTTGATAAAATTGTGAGAAGTATTCTCTTTTGGTCTTACACCAGTTTCCGACTTATCTTTTCCTTAACAGAGAAGTGACGTCTTCATAGAACTTATCCCTGAGATTCTTGGTTAGCACAAGTTGCTTTCAGGGAATTGATTGGTGACGTTACAGTATAAAAATCGTGACTACTCATTGGTTGACACAAGTTGTCTTCAGGAGAAAGCACAACAAACCTGTCCCTTTTAGATCGTGTGATTGAATCATCAAATTTACGTTGGGTTTTGTCACAAGTTCGACAAAGATTCATATCATAAGGAAACGTTTCTATGGATTAACCCACTTGGCGTGTCGTCGATTAAGCTTTTGCTGGCTCATGAGGTGTTTCAAGGACTCATGGTCCGTGTGTATCACGAACTCTTTTGGCCATAGATAATGCTGCCAATTCTCTAAAGCTCTCACCAATGCATGCATCTCTTTATCATAAGTTGGGTATTTCAATGTAGCTCCACTCAACTTCTCACTAAAGTATGCTACGGGTCGTCCTTCTTGCATCAGCATTGCACCAATACCTACACCAAAAGCGTCACATTCAATTTCAAATGTCTTAGAAAAATTAGGCAAAGCAAGTAAAGGGACTTGTGATAACTTCCCTTTTATTTGCTCAAATGCCTTGGCTTGCTCTTCTCCCCACTTGAATGGCACGTTTTTCTTGATTACCGCCGTGATGGGGGCAACTAAGCTGCTGAAATCTTGCACAAAACGTCTATAAAAGCTAGCCAAGCCGTGGAAACTCCTTACCTGGCTCACGGACGTGGGCGTTGGCCACTTTTTGATGGCTCTCACCTTCTCCTCGTCCACTTCAATGCCATTCCTGCTCACAACAAAACCAAGAAACACAAACTTATCTATGCTAAAGGTGCACTTCTTAAGGTTAGCATAAAGCTTCTCCTCGCGAAGAACTTCTAACACTTTCCTAATATGTATC
>JAOWBN010253955.1:0-11469 GCA_028565015.1 Pinguicula moranensis | reverse complement strand
ATACATCATCTGAGGATGATGAGACAACTGATGATGGTGAGGCCTACCCAATATGGTCAGAAGATGAAGATCTAAAGAAAAACATTGGTTCGGTGGAGTCATTATATCCCTTGTTGAACAAAATAAAGCAGGTCAAAATTACGCTGAGGAAAAAAAAGATGAAGTGAATCATAGTATAGAAGAAGTTTGCAGTCAGAGAAAGTTTTGGCAACCTACAAAAACAGAATGTTGGCCTGCAACATCCAAGATAAAGTGGGGTGAGGAAGATGTCTGCCAGAATGAGATTGTGCAGGAATTACCAGAGGAAAAAACAGGAGTAGATCAGATGAGGTCAGCAGAAAGGGGACACTGTGGAGGAAGTATTGGTAGAAATCAGATGCTATCAGGCGGAATGAATGAATCATTAGAATCAAAAGCAGCTGATAGATTGAAACAGATGGAGAAAAAAATAAGAGTAAGTGAAGACAGATTGATGGTGGACCAGTTGACAAGAGAAATCATGGAATTAGCATCACAGCAAAACACACTGGCAGTAAATAATCAAGTTCATCATACGGATACATAAGTGGAAACAGGGCATGAAGGAAGATTAGTACAGATAAGTGACAAGGTGGTTAACATTGAAGGTAATTACTCAGAACCAAAAAGGAGAACGCCCATCAGGTCCTTGGAAACTGAGCAAGCTGAATCAAACGTGATAAGTTGCAGGGAAGAAGAGAAATGGGTAACTGATATGGTGGAAATGGAAATTATGAACTCAATGCAAAGAAACAACACTGCGGAGGGATCCCAAGAACCCAAGCAGGCTGAAATAGGGGAAGCATTGGAGACAACCCATCGAAGTGAACAAGGTAGCGATAAAAATCGGGGAAAGCAGAAGACGATTAACATGGAAGAGTTAAGCAAAGTTGGACAAAAAATCAGTGGGAAAAATGTAGTAAAAGAAAAGGGCAAACAACGAAAGAAAACACCACAATCCAAACAAAACAAACAGTTGGTCAAGAGGTGGAAAGATATGATGAAATGCAAAACTCCAAGTGCAAAACCATCAACGTCCATGACTGACGGTTGCATTAATGCTTCAAATGCAAGAAATTTACAGCGGGACATTGCAGACATGATAAAACTGGGTAGAACTTTAGGAATACAGTATGTACATTCAGAGGATGAAGCAACAATCGATCTAAACATAATTGCATAAAGGAATAAAATAGCCCTGGAAAGAGAGGAAAAGAAAGAGATAGAAAGGGAAATACTCAGTGTAAACAATGCAACTACTAACGTATAATGTGAGAGGGGCTGGTGGGTCAGGAAGGAGAAGGTCGATAAGGAAACTGGTAAGGCAACATAAGATTGATTTTCTCAGCCTACAAGAAACAAAAAAGGAGGTGATCAGTAAAAACATTTGTGACCTCAATATGGAAAGATGGAAATTTTGACTGGATATACAAAGGCTCCCAAGGAATGTCAGGAGGTCTTCTATGTGTATGGGATGCGTCTAAATTCAAGATACAGAAGATCATGGATGGCCAAGGTTTTCTAGGAGCAACGGGTCTCTGGGAGGGTGACTCAAAACCATCACACATGATCAACATTTATGGATCGGCCGACCTAGCAGGTAAAAAACAGCAATGAGACAGTCTTATTCAGTTTAAAGAAGGTAGAGATGATGACAAGTGGGTGATCATTGGAGATTTGAATGTTGTCCTTAATAGACTGGAACGCAGAGGAACATCATTACAAAACAATGATAGTGAAATGAGATGTTTTAATGAATTCCTTACTAAAATGAAGTTGAAGGACCTGGGCATGACAATGAGAAAATACACTTGGTACCTCAAATCCCTGAGATGCATGAGTAGACTAGACCGCTTCCTGGTAAATGACAGCTGGTTGGGAGATGATAAAAACTGGATTCAAAAAGGCCTGGATAGAGAGGACTCAGACCACTGTCCTGTATCACTTTGTTATCAAAACAAGAATTGAGGACACAAACCTCTTAGAGTATTAGATAGTTGGCTTGACTTACCTGAGTATAATGAGTTGGTTAAAAAATGTTGGCAGGAGACAGAGATCCCTGGATTTGCAGGATTCAGAATAAAGGAGAAAATCAGAGTAATCAAATAGCAGATCAGGAAGTGGAGTATTGTAAACAGAGAAGCTAACAAGACTGAAAAGGAATCATTACTGAGTGAGTTGAAGAAACTCAAATTGGCAGGAGAAAAAGGAGAACTATCTCCCAGAGAATTCAAATTTAGCAGCAGACTTAAGGACAAAACTGGCTGACCTAATAAAAGCAAAAGAGAGCATCACATATCAAAAGGCCAGGATCACTTGGCTGCAACAAGGAGACGCTAATACTTCTTTCCACCACAAGTGTGTGAAAAAAAAAACAGATTACAAAATATCATACAAGGTGTTTGGGAAGATGGTGTGTGGCTAGAAGAAGTGGAGCAAATCAAAAAATGTTTTAGCAACCATTTGCAGTCCAGGTTCTCAGAACCTAGCTACCTCAGACCGAAAATTGGAACCATTCAACTGCTGCGATTTTCGCAGGAAACAAAACATCAGTTATACATCCCGTTCACAGCAGAGGAAATTTTGCAGGCAGTCAGCAAGTGTGGTAGTAAAAAGAGGCCAGGTTCGGATGGCTTAAATTTTTCTTTCATCAAACATTTCCTCCAGGTTTTCAAAGAAGACATCCTCCAAATGATGGAGGAATTCTACAAAAATAGTCGCATAGTCAGGGGGGTAATGCAGCTCATATTACCTTGGTGCCAAAGAAAAAAAAAACGCTGCAAGTGCAAGATTTCAGACCCATAACACTAGTTGGCAGCATGTACAAAATTCTTGCGAAGGTGCTTTCCATCAGATTGAGTGCTGTAATGGGAGAAGTAATATCAGAAAACCAGATGGCTTTTGTTGGTGGTAGACAAATATTAGATGGTGTTATGATAGCGAACGAAGCCATTGATGAGATGAAAAAAAGAAACTGTCAAGCTTTGGTTTTCAAGATTGATTTTGTGAAGGCATTTGATACGGTCAATTGGGTATATCTTGATGATGTGATGAATAGCATAAACATGCCAACCTGTTGGAGAAGATGGATAAAAGAATGCCTCTGGTCAGCTAGTACTTCAGTATTAGTGAATGGAAGTCCAACAAAAGAGTTTTTCCCCCAAAGAGGCTTAAGACAAGGTGACTCATTATCTCCATTCCTATTCCTATTGGTGGTTGAAGTGCTCTCAGCTATGATCATAAGTGCAGTGAACCTGAGCATATATCAGCCTATCAAAATAGGTCAAAACAAGATAAGATTGTCTCATCTCCGATTTGCAGACGATACAATTTTCTTTGGCAAAGCTTGCTGGGAAAACATAAAAAACATTGAAGGCTATTCTGCATAATTTTGAGATGCTGTCTGGATTGAATACAAACTTTCAGAAAAGTCACTTGATAGGGATCAACGTCCACGACAGTACCATTGAGGAGATGACAGCGTATTTAGGCTATCAAAGAGGAGAAATACCCTTCAAATACCTTGGATTACAAGTTGGGGGAATCCTAGGAGATTAGATACATGGAAACCAGTGATACAAAAGTACAAAAAGGCATTAGATTATTGGGAAAATAGCAGTTTATCTGTTGGAGGTAAATCTGTACTCATCAACTCTGTGTTAGCCGCCTTGCCATCTTACGACTTCTCATGCTTCCGAGCCCCTAGAGCCATAATCAAGCAATTAGAAAGCATCTGTAGAACCTTCTTCTGGGGAGGCAACATTAAAAAAAAAATTGTTGGATCAAATGGGACAAAGTCTGTTTACCTACATCTAGAGGAGGGGTGGGAATCAGAAATCTTGGAGCTTTTAACAAAGCATTGTTAGGTAAATGGGGGGATAGATTATTGAGTGGAAAAAAAAGCATGTGGGGAGACATTATCAGATCAAAGTATAGGAAAAGAGGGACACTAGCAGTGGGGGAAAGTAGAGAGTTGAGGGACGAAGAAGCAAGGCCATCCCCAGGTGAGCACATGAGAGGGAGTTTGTCAAAACCATCCAAAATATGGTTAGATTTAAACAAAACTTTGGGAGAGAGTTGTTTTAAGGAAAATCTGAAAATAAGAGTGGGCAATGGGGAGGTCACAAGATTCTGGGCAGACTTTTGGGTTGGAGAGTCTAGGCTAGCAGAAAAATTCACAAGACTGCACCGGGTAGATAGGTTGAGAAGGAGTACTGTCTCGGGTCATGGGAGTGGGTTGAGGGAGTATGGAGATGAAGATGGGATTGGAGAAGGTTTTTGAATGAGAGGGAGCAAGAGGAACTTCATATCCTAACCGAAAATTTGAAAACTGTTAACTTGCAGGAAACATAAAAGGACATCTACATACATTCAATGTGCAAGGATGGAAAATACAAAGTGAGAGAGGCTTACAACAGAATTCTTGAAGAACAACCAGAGTTATACCAAACTGAACAAAGGGTTTTATTACAAAGGGCATGGAATAGATATGTACCCAAAAAAGTCTCAATATTCATATGGAAACTACTACAGAGAAGGCTACCAATGAAGAAGAATTTGCAGGCACGAGGAGTTATTGGAAGTGAGCAGACAACCTATTGCACAATCTGCCAACAGGAAAATGAGGATGAAGATCATATATTTCAGAATTGTCAATATAGCAAAAGGTTGTGGAACAACATTAAGCTATGGCTGAACCCAGCAGAGACCTATCAGCAACCCTAAGAACAAGCACAACAACTTGAAGAACAACAGGTAAATGAGCAGCAGCAACACGCCAAAGATGCTAATTGGGAACAACAAGTCAGACTCCGAGTAGGCCAAGATCATGGGAGCTCACGGTGGAATCAAACAAAAGCTCATCAAGAAGGAACAGTACAAACAGAGGAAAGGATTGTACAGGGGCAGCAACAAACTCAGGAATCCTTCCAATAGCAGGGGGAACAATTACAACAAAATCAGGTACTCAGAATACCACATCAGCAAGCACCACTATGTGTATTAGACCGAGTACCTAATTTTGAAGAACATATAACTCTGAAGCCAGAAGGAATTAAACAGGATAAATGGAATGTGATATGGATTGCAATGACCTGGATGTTGTGGCGAGATAGAAACGAGGCTCACTTCTCTAACATAGAAGTGAACATGGAAGCAACACTCCAGAAAGTGCAGATGTTACGTTGGAATTGGTTTAAAGCCAAAGATACGCAATGTAAATTTTCATGTTCGATTACAGAGTGGCTAGCTCAACCTATGCAGTGTATGCAATTTTTGGCACCACAGTATACAGGTTGAGGCCACAAATGTCCATATGGACATCCTTTTGGATTTTTTTAGTTATTAATGCAATTTGGTTTATCAAAAAAACAATTTGTTTTGTTTTTCAACCTGAAGAACTCATGAATAAACCACAGACAAAGTCATTGGGTCCAACAGATTCAAAACATCATGGATCTATTGCTTCAGGCTGCCAATATAATGCGACACCAACTATTCCTTCATCTCGGTAAGATCATTCTACGCAATCAACATGTAAAATTAAGAGGTATAGCCAACGGCTGACTTTGCACCTTGGCATAGATTTCGCAGGTGCTGATACAATGTCCGAACATAATTATGTAGCAAGAAAGTAGCCGACATATTTTTTTGTAACTTATCCCATTGAGAAATCTTCGATTTACTGAGATGGGTCCATGTAACATTCACTTGCTACCATCATGCAGCAGTGCGACCATGAAAATGCATCACCACTAGAGGCACACTCTTTTCCATGGGAAACTCCTTTAAATCGAGAATCTCCTTCACAATAGCCAACCAATTAATAAATTCTTCCAGTTTGAGGCCACCGTTTAACTCATGAACCTCAACTTCGAACCTTGCATCCCAACGCCGTTGATCATTGCGTTCTCTTCGCTCGACCATGTCGCCTGCCAAATCGATAGGTGCAAACAGATTATCATCAGCTGGAAGATTAGAACCAGAAATAGGCGATGGATGCAAGGCAACCATACACCACATTAAATAATCCACTTGTTGCCGCAAATGAGCAATCTCATCACGTCGATGAACCTTTTCCAACATGGCATCATGAGCCTTGGGGCGGCATCTCCGTGGTATTGCGAACAATGAGTTTCCAGGGATTATTCTGGCGATTGCATGATAGAAGACCAAACTCTGATACCAATTGATTTAGTTGAAGCCCATGACACAATAGAGAAAACTCACAAGCTTGCTACGCAAACTTTAAAATATCAATAACTTCAAAACTGACATCTGTCTTACAACCTTTCAAACAGTAAAAGCCTAACCTAGTTCATAACCCTATGAAATATAAGCCCAACAATAAAAGGTCCAGCAACTTAAAATAATAATATGGCCAATAAGAATAAATAAAAACGTAGTCTCAAGAACTTAAAAAAATATCTGGGATAAGTTCAACCCCCCTTCCCCCGAAAAAAATGCTCTTCGTAGAACAATGCCACACATTAACATCGTGGAGCTTCCTCTTCGCTGGACGTCCATCGAAACTATCTTTTTATACCGTACAGGTGCGCCCGGCAGTAGGGTACCGTACGATGATTCTTTGCTCTTGGTCGAAGGAAGTTTGAACTTCAACATCTAAGATCCTAGCTAAAAGAGATGTCCCCTGCAGTGCCTGAATAGAGACATTCATAAGAAAACACTGTCAGAGTTCATCAAAAGGTTGCGTGCCAATAAGATCTCGTTTTATTTTACAAACTTCCCGCCGTCTTGGCAACGAGATGATATGTGGCAGATATTCTCCGAGTATGGGCATGATACAGATGTGCACATTCCAAACCAGTTGAACTTAGATACTCACTTTGGTTTTGTATGTTTTGCAAAGAAATCAATCGGTTCATCGATTCTAGGAAGATTAAATGGATTATGGTTTGGTTCATTACAGTTGAAGGTGTCTGCTGCGAGGGACCATTTAAACAAGTCTGCCCCCTTGCACATCAGAGATGAATCTAGCCTTACATCACTGAAAATAGAAAAAACACAGTGGTGCTCTGCCCATAATGTTCAAGCGTGATCGAAAAAATGCTCAATGGTTATCAACATATATCATTGGCATTCCTTTACCCAGACTTGATATAAATAGCCTAAATACAATTTTGCAAGAGGCTGGATTCACTGGAAGTACGGCTGTTTGAATGGAAGGCAGAGAGATTTTAATCAAGTTACTACAAATGGAAGACCAATCCAGGTTGATAGCTGATGAGTTCACTTTAGAACGACTTTGTATTTACTCTTTGAGGCCTTGGAGATTGATAAATGGATATTTGGACCCTTCGGCATGGGTATGAGTAAAAGGGACTCCACTATATTATTGGTGTCCCAAATGTTTTAAGGAAATTGTTGCACGTCTAGGAACTCTGAGTATGATTGATGAGAAAACCATAAATCAAACAGAGATGCCATACAGTAGAATGCAAATTCTAACAAATGCTAGTATGTTGATTAATCAGACTTTTGAGGTGTGTGTAGAGGAAGCTAAATTAAACATTCAAGTGATGGAAGAACTTATATTGGAACAATAACAACCACTAATGAGATGGATTTATCCTAATGTCAATGCGAGACAAGGATAAGTATGAAAGCCAAGGGAGGAGGAATGTCCCTCGTTACAAGCTAAAACGTAGGACAAAGGAAAAGGAATTATCCATGAAGTGGACCGGCGGTGGGATATTTTGCCGAAAAGAAGGGGAAGTCCGGTCTACGTCGGACGACAGAGAGATTTTGTATGAAGCTCCTATGGTGAATCCTCAGGCACACGGCTCGAAAATGCTAAAGCAGAGGTGTCTCAATCAAGGGTGGACCTCGAGCTAACCCTTTCGTCAGTCTATAACAAGGTTTCATGTTTTGAACTGGAACCTCGGTCTTATGCTGTGGAATATGGTATCGAGATATCACCAACCAAGCTAAGATCCAGCGAGGCAAATTTGTGCAAATCTCCACGATTAGATGAGATAGAAACTTCAGTGCTACGGAGAGATTTGGCAAATAGTGTTACATGTGCCAGGACCAATTTTGACTCGAGCAGTGCGCAGATCCAGGCTGGTTCTTTTATGGAATTATTGGAAAGCCATCACGCTAAATTGAGCCTCAGGCCCAACTACTATATGAATATTGATGAAAACACATATCATGAGATATTTCGGAATCAGTTGGGTAGTGGACCCATGATCAAGCCCAGCAGTGAAGATGAAATATTAAATACTCTAGTTCAGCTGATTGTGTTGACACCTCTATGCAGTCATCAGATCCATTCTCAATCATACCTCTATTGGCTCTATCTCCGAAATCCTTTGAAGCCAAATTGAATGAACATTATATCCCACTTAGGCAAGAACAACTCTCAGCTAGTAAGTTAAGAGAACATACAAGAAGAACCCAATTGTCCCCCATACGAGAGATAAATACTAAAATAGGGAAAGTCGAAAACCTGTACGATCTGCTGAATTCAGAGGATGTGGTTAACTTGGCCGTCGATCTTGGAGTAATAATGAACACTCCTAGATCAAAACTGGTCTCTAGACTCGATCGCCTGGTGGAAGAAGATAGTCTACAATTAAATCTACTGAAAAATCTGAACACCGGCAAGAATCATTACCCAGTTTAATGCGAATAACAACGTATAATATCAAGGGTCTTGGTACGCCAAGGAAAAGAAGAGAAATCAAAGAACTTGTAAGGAAAAATTGTATTGACTTAATCTGTATTCAAGAGACAAAGTTGTCCTCAGTCAACAGATGGATATGCAATTCTATGTGGCATAATTTAGAATTTGAATGGTGTAGTAGTGATGCAATAATCAGTGCAACAGGTTTGTTGTGTATTTGGCAGTGTAGGACTTTTCATCTCGTTAACTCATGGTCAGAGCAGGGTGTGCTGGGACTCTCTGGCACTTGGGGATCAGCTGGTACTTTGGTGAAAATCCTAAACATCTACTCACTAGGTCAACTGAGAGCAAAAAAGCAATTATGGAATCAAATATAGACATTGATCACAGAAGATGCAGCATCAGCATGCTAGTGCGTAGTTGGAGACTTTAACGCAATTAGAATTTCAGATGAGAGAAGTAGTACATAAGTTCAACCGAATTCAGAACTAGATGAGTTCAATAACTTCATTTTGAACTCTAATTTGGTAGACCTTTCAAATAAAAAACATAGATTCACTTGTATATCAAGGGGTGGGACATGTTGCAGTAGAATAGACAATTCTTGCTTTTGGTAGGGTGGATAAAGATGTGGCCGAATTTAGTGCAAATTGGCCTTGAAAGAGAGGAATCAGACCATAGACTAGTACTCTTACAGTTGAGTGAGGTGAATTGGGATCCAAAGGAAATGAGGACACTAAACTACTGGAGCAAAAGCGCTGGCTTTGAAGAGTTTGTTAAAAAGGAATGGTCTTCTTTGGTTGTCTCTGGTTTTGACAGCTATGTGCTAAATGAAAAACTCCGTCTAATGCGTATGAAACTTAATAGTTTGAATAAAAACGTCTATGGAATGGTTGATGATTGGATAGATACCTTGAGCAAAGATCTCTTTTTTGCAGAAGAATCTGGTCAGAGACAGGACTAATGGCTGGCATTGTAGAGGATAATGCAAAACAACGACTCAATCTTAGCACAAAAATCTAGAGCCACCTGGATTAGTGATGGAGATGGTAATAATAGGTTCTTCCATGCCAAGGTACTAAGCAACATGAGAACAAATAGTATTTGTGGTTTGTATCTTGATGGACACTGGACATAGTAGGTCCCGGAAGTCAAGGCAGGAGTTACAAAACACTTTGCTGCGCACTTCTCTAATGAGAATTGGTATAGGTCTTCACTGGATATTCTTGCTGCTGCGTGTGTATCTACCTAGAAAATGAGTTCTTAACTGCAGAATTCTCATAAGCTCAGATTCAGTCTACGGTATGGAGTTGTGCAGCAAACAAGTGCCCTAGCCTGGATGGCTTTAACTTTCTTTTTATACAAAGCTAGTTGAACTCAATGAAGAAGGACTTTGTGACCTTCATCAACGAATTTCACAAAAGCAGCAAGCTTTTGAAGGGGATGAACTCCACCTTAATTACCTTAGCTCCAAAGATATCCATTCCAACTCATCTGAATCACTACAGGCCAATTTCTCTTGTTGGTTGTGGCTACAAAGTGCTCTCTAAGCTGTTAGCTAATAGACTGAAAACTATAATGCCAAAATTGATTTCAAAAAACCAGACGACCTTCCTTAAGGGTCGTCAAATTTTGGATGGGCTATTAGTAGCTAATGAGGTGATCCACTCGGTGAAAAAGATTAAAATGAAAACAGTGCTATTGAAGGTTGATTTTGCAAAAGCATTTGACATGGTGAATTTGGAATTTTCTACTAAGTATGCTAAGAGAAATGCGATTTTGTCAAGTGTGGTTGAACTGGATAGAGGAGTGCGTTTCCTCTCCTCATGCTACTGTGATATTAAACGGGAGTAGTGCGGGTGAATTCAAATTGAAGCGAGGCCTTCTCCAAGGGGATCCTTTATCTCCTTTTTTGTTCTTGCTGGTGGTTAAGGGACTACATTTCTTGATAAAGCGTGCGGTCGAGCTGGGAATGTGGTCTGGAATCAAGTGTGGTGATATCTTGGTGTCTCATCTGCAATTTGCAGATGATACTCTCTTGTTTACAAAAGAAACATGGGAGAATATTCATATGATGAAAGGGATATTGAGGGTATTCGAGTTGCTATCAGGACTGTCCATAAACATTGCTAATAGTAAGCTCTTTGGGATCAATCAGCAGGGAGAAATTCTAAGCCAACTATGCAAGTATGATGCAATGCCAATATGCAGAACTTTCATTCCTTTACCTGGGACTGCCAATAGGGGATAATCCAAGACGTGTGAAGATGTGGGAAGGTGACGCTGGTTAAATCTATCCTTGCTAGTCTGCCAATTTACTACTTATCGCTGTTCAAAGTAGAGAGAGGCATCCGGTCTGGGCTAAACGGGCCAAAACCATTTTACCCGATCTGCACCATTTTCGTGCCCGCCCGATTTAAAAACGGGCGGTATTAGGCGCTTTAGGTCAGCAAAACGGGCGGTCCGGGCTAAACCGTTTACTAGAATGGGCGGATACGATTTATCAAATTTTTATTCGGGCGGATTCGGGCGGGGCCCGTTTAGACCGCATTATTTTTTATTTTTTTCATTTTTTATTTTTTTATAATTTAAATCTTTATAACTTATAAAGTTACAAAAATAAACTTATAACATATAAATATATAAATTAGAATTCATATTCATATCTTAAGATAGGTTTATAAGTTTATATATATTTATAAGTTTATACTTTATAATTCATAAATCATGTTTATAAGTTTATATAAACTTGTAATTTATATTTCATACCCTAAGTTTATATAAATTTATAACTTTGTAACTTA
>JAOWBN010253954.1:0-23257 GCA_028565015.1 Pinguicula moranensis | reverse complement strand
TAGCATCTATCCTTGCATATTACTTCAGAGGTGATATAATAGAATGCAATTACATGCATAGGGACACAGGCAACTTGATGCTTATTATTTCTGAATTTCCTAATTGTAGCTCCAGAAGCTATTTTGTTTAGATAAATGGAGAGAGAGAGCTATTTAGATGAGATGTTGCTATCACGTCTATTGCAAATTGAGCTGAAAGAGTCATTATTAACAATTCTTTTAACTTTGTACTAATAATGGATTAGACCAAAATGACTATTAAATTCCAATATTTTTATGAATGAAGTTGTTGGAACTTAATACTTCAAATGATGCATGCATTTTGGATCACAACATAAACAAACTTGTTGTATAATTATTAGGGTAAGATTGCGTACATCTGACGTTCCAACCCCCAAACTTATTGGGAATATTCACGAGTTGTTATCTCGATACAAAAGTCAATAGTTACTGGATGAATTGCTAACATAGTTTACGCCTGTAAATAAATATAAATCCTCCAGTCCTTTCTTTGGTTATCGTAATGTATTAGTGGACATTGTGTGATGCACTTTTCATTAGTTAGTTGTGCTACAAGAAGTATACCTGCCATCATTATTGTTGAACAGACAAATTAAAAATAATTGACATGCTCATGCATATGTCTTCCTAACAGCAGTCTTAGGAATGTGAGGTGGGACAAGGTGGAAGAAACCTTATATATAATATAGCGAATACTTTTATGAAATTTAGGTTTTCCATAAAAATTAAATAATCACGCATCAGTGACATAATTACCCTTGTAAGCAATTCCAGCTTATGAGGGATTTTTGTAAGCGTTTGCGTCCTTTCTTAATACCAATTTTTTCAAGGTGCCGCTAAAACCAGTAATTACCCCTAATTTATAGTTAGAAGGGATTTCATAAAATGAAACTTTGAGCAGAACTTCTAATCTGCACTTACTAGTAGCAAGATTCTGCCCATGCATGAAACTTTTACATGGTAAAAGATTGACTATTAGAAAGATTTAGCATTTTGTTCATATGCATCAAAATTCTTTCAGCCATTTTTGCCTGGTGGAATCATCCCCGTGATGGAATGCACTGACAACCGTAGCAGGGAACAGTCTGTCTCGTGATATAAGGGAGTTCTTGTTTATGCTGGTTCACTGCATTCAACACTTGCTGGATAGCAGCACACTCTTCTCCATGTTAACTTTCTCATCCAACAATGTGGATAGAGCTGATAAGGCTTCCTGAATAACCTCCACATTCTCATGGTCCACGGCCTCGACCTCTAGCAAAAAAAATGTATCCTTTGAAGAACAAATCCTTCTGTGGGTCGGGCACATTGAAAATGTTGTACCTTCGGACAATGATATGCAGTTTCTGAAGAAGATAAGCTTTAGGAACTTTGTCTTCTTTCTCTGTGGATGACTTGACAGATTGATAGAACGTGTTGCGAGATTTCCCAGCCCTCTAGCAGCTAACTTCTGAACTTCATCAGTGGAAGATCTTGTTAATAATGCAGTTAAAACTGTGGTAAAGTTGTGTATATTCGTGCTGTGAGCAATATTTGACGGTCATACAGTATTGCTGTTAACCTGACGAGAATGCCAACTAAACCTTCAAAGTAAGCAACTCCGGCTGTCATATGCCTAGACTAGCACGAGGCCTACTCCGGCTAGACAAATGGGGCCTCCCAGCCATCAGACTGTAACAGGTGGAGCATCTGTTAGGCAATGCAGCCAAAACTGCGATAAAATAGCAACTACCCCAACCCTAGGGACCCTTGAAGGATAGCCCCTGCCTTAACAAACCTGCTGAATGGAAGTGAAGGCAGCTCTTTGCGGCGAAGATTACTTCAAGCCACATCCATGGACACGATCACAATACCATCCAGCTGATATGATGATGGGGTATTTAGTGGCTGCTAGCCGCACCAGTGGACTAGCAGGGAATGGGAAGGCTATGAATAGATAGGATGATGGATTATGTAGTGGCAAGGGAATCTAGAATAGTTGTAGGGACTGGACACACGCCATGCGGGAGAGGTGTGAGGGAGGGTTGGCTAAGCCACGAAATGTGGCAAATGAGACTAGAATGAGGGGAGGGGGGATTACTATGTTCAGGTTTGGGTTTCACCTAAAGAAACCCATTATGAAGTTATATAATGAAATACCTTATTGAAAAACCCTTCAAAGTAAGCACTTGCAGACCTGCTCGATCTTGTTCCAGTTGTCTGAATCTCATTGATATTTCTTATGCCCGTTGGAATGGTATTTCTATTAACCAAAGCCAGGTTTTTTTTGGCTAAACATATTGCATTGAGTAAGTCCCTTTTGGAAGCCAGGGAAGGCAATCTTACATAAAGTTAGCTTTAGGGGGTATATTCCCCTTAGCTTGTTCTAGTCAGGCTTTATAAAGCCGACTCTATTCTAATCTAGTCTAAGATACGGTAGTCCTCCTTTGTCCAGCCTTAATTGTCCTTGAATTAATCTTGGGAGATGTTGCTTCTGCCATTAGGATTGGTTGTTCCCTGCTGCTCCAAATTTAGCCAAGTAATCTGCAATGCAGCTGCCCTCTCTAAGCTGATGCTGAATATGGAGCCGAATTCCCTCTTTAGCACTTAGGAATTCCTCCCCAAAGTCCCACAAATACCAAGGGGTGCACTAATTCTGCTTCACCCAATTATGCAGCAACAATGAATCAGTTTCAAGGATCACATCATACCATCCTTTTGCTTTGCATACCCGCAATCCAGTAGTCGCAGCTTAGTTCGGCTGAATTATTGGTTCCCAATCCCAGGAACTCTGCATAAGCTGCAAGCATATTCCCGTGGTTATCTCTGACGATTCCACCACCTCTTGAGGCCCTCGGGTTTGCGTGACAGCTACCATCTGTATTCAATTTCACCCAGCCAGCTGGTGGACAGCTCCATTTAACAATCCTGAACCTTCCTTTCAGTCTCCACTTGGGGTTGATGTTCAACTCTTTTAGAAAATTGTTGTCCTGTGCCTGCATACGAAAGGGAGTTTTTGTTACTTCCATTATAGATGCAATTAATAGTTTTACCTCCCTCCAGGTTTGATCCGCAGTCTGTCCCGCCTCTTCAAACCGCACCCTGCACCTGGAAACCCACAAGCACCATGTCAATAAAACTGGGAGAATAGATGAGAGAAACCCTTTAAGTCCTGCCCGGACTGTGAGAGTTTTCCACTTCAAAATTCTGTCTTTCCAGCTTTGAGGGATGACAAAAGTGACCCCCATCAGCATGGAGGTTCGGTTCCATAGCTCCACTGCTAGAGCACCAGTTGAGAGAATGTGATTTGATGTTTCCTGCATCCTTGGGCTACAACATTGGCAGGCTGAAGTCAAGTAGACACCCTTGCTTGCCAAATGCTCATCAGTTGGGAGGCAATTGTTCCAAGCTTTCCACGCACATAGAGACATCTTAGTTGGAATGCACTTATTCCATATTAGATCCTTCACCTCCAGGTTCTCTGCACGACCCCTTACACTGTCCCAGGCAGATTTTAATAAAAATTTGCCATCCATTTCAGGGCACTAAACTGTGCTATCTCTGCCTAAGTTTGAAACATGGGGTTTTACTGTGGCGACTTCAATGGCTATGTCTACCCCCACCAACTGAGTAACTGAGGAATATCCCAGAGCCCTGCACTGATGAAATCTTGCACACGGGCTTTCCTGTCACGGATTTGGTGAACTCTGTTGGCCAAAGGTTGTGAGCCTATCCACTTATCAAACCAAAAATTTGAGTTGCCTCCTCTAAGAAAAATCCCGATATGTTCCATAACTTCAATTCTTCTTTCCATAATGAACTTCCAAAGCCTCGAATCTGTCTGTCTCCCTCGCCTTTCCATAAGATGTTTGTCCCTTAGATATTTAGCTTTGAGGAACCTGGCCCAAAGGTTGTCTTCCGTGAGCAACTTGAAACACAGTCTCATTCCCATGGCCTTTTGGACATCTGCAAGGTCTCTCATCCCTAATACACCCTCACTTTCAGGTTTGCATAATGCAGCCCATTGTTTCCATTGAAACTTCTGCTTGCCTTCCCTTTCGACCCAAAAAAAAATTAGCCATCACTTGGTGTATCTCCTTCAAGGCATAATGAGGAAGTTTCAGCCCTGCAATTATGTGAATTGGGATGCTTCCCATGATATGTTTAATCAACACCAATCTCCTCCCTGTGACAGGATCTCCCCCTTCCATCCAGCAACCTTTTCCCTTACCTTAAGGAGAAGAGGTTCAAGCATTTGTCTCTTTAATCTTCCTGTCGAAATACGAGCACCCAGATAAGTCATAGGGAAGTGTCCTTCTTGAAAGCCTGTGGCTCTGAAAATCTGGTACTTTCTGCACCGTGGAATATGCTTTGACAAATAGACGACAGATTTGACACAACTCACATTTTGGCCTGACCAAACACAATACCTTTACAGAGTACTCTTCAGATTCCTTAGAGACCTTGTCCCTCCATTGGCAAACAACAATACATCATCCGCGTACATCAGATGGGTGGTAAGAGGAGCACCAAGCGGATGATGAAACCTGCTGATTTTTCCTTCAGCATGCCCTTTCAGAATCAGTAGAGACAAGATGTCTTGAGCAAGGATGAAGAGAAGGGGTTACAACGGGTCACCCTGCCTTAAGCCTTGCGATGATTTTGAAAACCCCCTTGGTAATCCCATTTAGCTGCACTGTGAACCAAAGATCCTGGACACATCTCATTATCAGTGTTCTAACTGTTGGTGTGAAGCCCTTTGCCTCCAGAACTGTGTCTAAAAACTCCCACTGCACTCTGTCAAAAGCTTTAGGCATGTCCAGCTTGATAAAAACATTACCTCCAGCTTGCTTCTTATTTAGAGAACTGACCATTTCCTTTGCTAGCATTATGTTATACATGAGGCTTCTGTTTGATGTAAAAGCGCCCTGCTCCTGCGCCACAATTCTTGCTAGAACCCTTCCCAATCTCTGAGCCAACAGTTTTGATATAACTTTGTACATTACTGTACAAAGGTTGATAGGCCTGAAGTTTTCAAAGGACTGTGGATTGTCTGTTTTGGCAATGAGGGTAATGGTGTTTGTGCTGAACATCCTGGGAAGGGGCATGCCACCAAGAAAATCCCTAACGGCTCCTACAACATCCCTTACTGTTATGTCCCATGTAGCCTTGAAAAAATCTGCACCAAAACCATCCGGCCATGGCGAGCTGTTACTGGGAATATCCCAGACTGCTTCCTTTACTTCCAGCTCCATAGGGATGGCCCTTAGTTGATCATTTTCCATCACTGTCAGTTTGTCCATGCAAAGCCCCATAATTTCTTCCCTGAATGTACTCGGATCTATCCTCTGTGCAGATAAAAAAAATTGAGTGCCAGGTTTCCATGGGAAAGTTTTGCCAAGAAATTGGCGGAAACTGCTTGCTTTACATTGAATCAGGTACTTCTCGTTGGGTTGTGGATTAGACTCTTCGGCTGGCCTTTGGTTTTGCATAGCCAGTCTGATAATGTGTGTCCCATGAAGGCTGATAATGTGATAAGTAGCTTCATGGATGCGATCCCAAGCTCATCGTTTGGGGTATTTATCAGCTCAATTAAATTGTAACTTGCTTCTGTCTCCTTGAACACCGTAACTCTAGTACTCGATGCTTTTGGAACCTTGATCAAACAAAAGCAAGACTCTGATGAAGTTCATGTTCAAGTCATCAGGTCTCGAGCTCTTGCTTATGTGAATGATGCTATATATTATGTATTCTGAAGCCATGTGTGCTTGCTTGATACTTCTCCAGATCCAGTCCGGACTCAAGTATCGTAGCTGCCTCAGTTTATGAATTCATCGGTTCATTTTGGATTATCCGGTTTAACATCTCCTTAAACATAATTTACAATATGCCAGCCTCAAGGCTAAGTTTAACTTCAGAAGAATGCAACTTTTGCAGGTTTTTCTCTAATTTCAGAGCAAGTATTTTAGTCGTGTCCAATGTTCTGCTCAGACTTTTTATCGTCTCAAGAGGATAGTATTTCTAGTTCATGTTCATGGTTTATAGTTGTTCCACAGTTGCCTAACCAAACTCTGTCATATCTTAGAATGATCAGAAGAACCCGAGTTTGCTATAACTAAGAACAACTTGTTAATGAAAGCAGGTTGAAATATGATGAAACATGAATAGAATGCATACCTGAAACCACTCGGAGCTACAACCAGACATGGTCCTCAGCAGTATACGAATTCAGTTCTTTTTAATTAAAATTACTTCATATTAAAGTAAAAACCAAACATTCTGTTTACATTGTAGCATGCTATGCCTCATGCTATTTTCTCTTCCAGGCTTTGAGGGACCCTGCCTTCTCAAAGCAAAATTACAGAATGTCTCTAAATCACCTTCCTAGCTTAACGGCCTAATTAATGCATTCGGATGCTAGGAAGACCCCACTTATCCAGGCGTAGCATCCCTTTGATCCTTTTCGGAAGCTCCCTTTCTTGCCAATATAATGTTTTGCATCCTCGAGCGCCCTGTTTGTCAAGGAAATCTGCAATTCCATTGCCTTCCCTGGAGTAATGCACTGCTTGGATTCTGATGCCCCTTTTACAATGTTGGAACTCCTCCCAAATGGCCGACAATTTCCAGGGGCTGCACCTGTCTTTGATAATCCAATTTTGTAGAAGCTCTGAATCAGTCTCCAGTATAATGTTTTGCCACCCTTGTGTCTTGCACAGCTTTATTCCTGCCACTGCACCTTGCAATTCCGCCTCATTGTTTGTGCCTTGGCCTAGCGGGATCGAGTATGCCAGCCTTGTTTCTCTATTTTCATCCCTGATAATGCCGCCGTAGCCTACTATTCCTGGATATCCATAGCTGCTTCCATCGGTATTGAGCTTTAGCCACCCTCGGAGAGGCTTTCGCCAGTACACTACCCTACTCCGCTTCTTAATTCTCCATCTAACCGTTGTGTTCAGGTGCTGCATTATTCTGGCATCGTGAACCTGCATAACAAAGGTTTTGTTAGTTAAGTCTATCAGTAAAGCCATGGTCCTTGTTACCTCCTGCCATATTTCCTCCTCCGTCTGAAACTTATCCCTGAACCTCGTACTGCACCTGCATAGCCATAAAAACCAGGTTAGGATGACTGGCAATATATGTGAAAGAAAACCTTTTAGAGGACCTCTGCCCGCCATGGTCTGCCAGTGGAGTAATCTTTCCTTCCATGTTTGTGGCCTTCCTGCATCAAATCTTAGTAGGGTAGCTGCTCTTGTCCACAGTTTATCAGCCAGGGGGCTTTGTGATAAAATGTGATCAGTTGTCTCCTCTTTTTGTCAAAAAAACAACAATGACAAGCTGATGCTAGGTTCACTCCTCTCTTCCTAACTTTTTCATCCATAGGTAGGCACATTTGCCAAGCTTTCCATGAGCAAATAGCCATCTTAGGTGGTAGCTTATTGCACCACAAAAACTTGTCCACTTGTATTTTTTCCTATACCTCTCTGCACTTCTCCCAGGCTGACCTCAAGGTGAAAGATCCATCCACCGCCGGTTTCCACACAGTCCTGTCTTTTTCTCCTACGGCCAGAGTTGGTTTTAGGGCCTTAATTTCCTCTGTAATCGCTGCTCCTACAGCCTGGACTAAATCTTGCTCCATCCAGTGTCCATCCCTCACAAAATATGCCACCGTAGCCTCTCTGTCATTGATCTGTAACCCTCTACCTGCCAAAGGACCTGTGTCCAACCATTTATCGAACCAGAAAGTTAAGTTTCCGCCAGTCAAGATCACCTTGATATTCTCTTGTACTTCATTTCGCATGGCAACTGCATAGCGCCAGAATCTTGTCTCCCTTTGCCTTGTCTCCCTTTCGAAAAGATGCTTCTTTTTCAGGAACTTCGCTTTAAGAAACCGTGTCCATAGGGTGTCTTCTGTAAGGATTTTATAGCATACCTTCATCCCCAAAGACTTCTGAACATCCGCAAGATCCCTTACCCCTAAGCCCCCTTCTGCGGTTGGTTTGCATAAGCTCTGCCATTTTCGCCAGTGTGTTTTGGGTTTCCCTTCCCATTCTCCCCAGAAGAAATTCGAAAAAAGCTGATGAATCTCCTTCATGGCATAATTAGGAAGCTTCAGTACAGCCATTGTGTGTAAAGGGATACCTGTCATAACATGTTTGATAAGCGTGAGTCTACCTCCTTGTGACATCAGCTTACCTTTCCAACCTGCCAACCTGTTTCTTAGCTTCTCCATCAGCGGATCCAGCATATCCCATGTTAGCCTACCCGTGCATATGGGGGCACCCAGATAAGTCATAGGGAACCTCCCCTCTGTAACACCAGTGAGCTGAAGGATCCTCCTTCGCACATAACCGATTTGTGAAGACATGAATATTGCTGATTTTTCCTTACAAATAGTTTTTCTTGACCACTTACAGTATTTACCAATCTCTATCATAATTCTTTTGAGGGAGCCAACATCTCCTCTTGCGAACACCAATAGGTCATCCACGTACATCAAGTGGGTGATTATTGGCGTGCCAGAAGGGTGATAGAAATGGCCTATTATGCCTCATTTTTGTTCTTGCTTCAGTAGCTTAAAAAGTGTGTCTTGAGCCATAACAAAAAGATATGGGGATAAAGGGTCCCCCTGCCTGAGGCCCTGAACCGCTTCAAAATATCCCATAGCAACTCTGTTCATTTGAACTAATAAGAAAAACCCCTTCACGCACCTCATGATCAAAGCTACAGAATTTACCTCCAAGCCTTTCCCTCTCAAAACTGCCTCCAAGAAGTCCCAATTTATCCTGTCATAGGCTTTTGCCATATCAAGCTTTGACATTGCATTCCCCCCTGCCTGTTTCCTATTAATGAAGTGCACAAGCTCCTGAGCCAAGATAATATTCTCGAATATGGACCTATCCTTCACGAAAGTCCCCTGTTCTTCAGCTACTAACTTTGGCGTAAGTTTCTTCAACCTTCGTGCTACCACTTTGGATATCACCTTTGTGACTACGATGCATAGACTTATCGGCCTGAAGCTTCCAAAGAACGAAGGAGTGGCCGTCTTCGGGATCAAGATGAGCAAGGTGGATGAAAACATTTTCGGGATCTGCTTACCATTGAAAACTTCCCTAACTGCTGCTACCAAATCTTGACTAGTAATCTCCCAAGTCTTCTTAATGAAATCTGATCCAAAACCGTCTGGCCCCGGCGCACTATTTATAGTGATTGACCAAAGGGCCTCCTTTACTTCCTGTTCCGCTGGAACTGCCCCAAACAGTTGGTTTTCTTCGTGTGTGAGCTTTTCCTCAAACATTCCTGCCATCTCAACCTCGCTACATCTTGTGACTGGTACGCGCCTCGTCAAAAGCTCTTGGAAATAAGTGGCAGCTGCTTCATGTACAGACTGAGCCCCCACAAAACTCCTGCCATCCGCAAAATTCAGATTTCTTATGCAGTTTTTATTCTGTTTCGCCCTCATTACTGTATGAAATAATTTTGTATTTCTATCACCACACTTCATCCACTCCTTTTTGGCCATCTGCCCGAGCCTACATAGCTCCCTCTCCTCCAATCTCTGCAACTGGATTTTTGCCTCAATAAACTCTGTTTCCAGGGCCTTTGAGTATGTTCCCTGCAGCTCAGTTTCCAATCTCTCCAAATTCGCTTCTAAGTTCTGGATTTGTTGATCTACTCTTCCAAAAACCTCCTTGTTCCACACGTGAAGCATGCTCCTAATTTTTTTTCAGTTTCTGCCCCAAGGAGTGCATCCCCAGAGGATCATTGAAATCTTTCCATACTTGAGCAACCAATGCCAAAAAAAGAGGGCTTGAAGCCCATATGTTTTGATATTTAAAATGTTTCCGGCCATACAACTCCTCTTGTTCTTCCAGCTTCACCAGGATCGGACAGTGGTCTGATGATTTTCTCGGCAACATAGAAGTTGCGCGCTTTCCAGTTCATGTATTCCCCATTGACAAAAATCCTGTCTAACTTAGCCCATGCTTGTCTGCGGCCTGCTTGCCCATTACACCAAGACATCTTGTCACTGCTTGCCCTTAAATCTATCAAAGCACAGGCGCTTAAACAATTATTGAACTCCTCCATAGGCCTCGAAGGTCTCCTAATCCCACCCTTTCTCTCCTGGTTCGACCTTATTACCTTAAATTCCCCAATAACCAACCATGGCTCAGTAATTTGTTTTGAGTCCCTTAGGTACCTCCACAGTCCTCTCCGTTCCTCTATTGTGCATTTCCCGTACACGAAAGACACTGTCAAATTTTTTCCATTCTGTTTCCACACACCAGTCAGTTCTTGTTCATGGGTGCTAAGCACTTGGAAATCATCATATTCTTTCTAGAACACCCAGAGTTTTCCTCCTAAAGCCTCATTTGATGCAAAATTATACATCTGCAGCTATTGCGCCAATCCTCCCATCCTAGTCTCCGAGTTAAATGGCTCTACAATGGCAAAGATACTAACTGCCGACTGAGGGATCCAAGATACGCAGACCTCTACTGTTCCAAACTAAAATTTGCTCTGCCATCTACAACCTTTTACTGTCTTTGTTTCGACTCTTCTTTTGGTTAGTCTCGTGAACCTCGTGTAGTATCTAGCACAGCTCTTCTGCTGGACTTCCTTCTGGTTTTGGGGGAGCCCTGATACCCCTTCTCCTTTCTCACTTCCTGCGAAGCAGTGTCTGTTTCGTATATCTTAGCAAAACCTCCTGGAGCCTTGCCAAGTTCTTCCCCCTCCGACAGTGATCGTTCCACGGCGCCTGTTTCTCCTTCTTCCTCCCAGAACTTTCCTGGGCTACTTTCCAACACTAACCCATTCGGTAAGATGAGATAAATCCTCCTCGTCCCCCGATCTTAGATCCATCACCACGGATCCAGCAGCTTCTCTCTGTGTTAAATCCTTTGCTACCACTTGATCCCCTGCCTGAGTTTGGCGCTTTGTCCCTTTTTTGTATAGGACATCCTCTTTGACCCTCGGTGAATTTGCCAGTATTTCATCATTCAATGCCTCTTTTTCTTTTGATGACCAGTCTCTATTTGCTTACCCAACCATACTCCTATTTTCTTATGCCAGCTGGCCCATCATAATTTCTCTTTGGTCTGGCTCTTCCCGATTGGTTATTCTTCATCCACTCCTATTGGTTGAGTGTCCTCGAAAAAATATGTAGAAGCTTCTCCCTCTACTCCAATTATTGATTGCGCTTGTTTCTCATTGGAGGCTAAAGTGGATATTTCTGCTTCCCGATTTACAATTTGATCTTGTATCTTTTTATCTGCAGTTTCACCTTTTTCTATTGCACTGTTTTCGAGAGGGGTGGGGCCAATTATCAATTCCTCTACTGACCGTTGACTATTCAAATCCGACCATTGCTTCTGTTTCCCCTGTCCCAACTCCGGCCATGCCGCAAGATCCAGGCCAGCCACGGTTTCTGTCCCCACTTCTTGTGTTGCCGCCGTTGCTCCGCCTTGTTTCCACCATCGCCTGGGTTCTTCCCTGATTTGAACAGTATAGCTCTGCCCATCAACTTTGACTCTGAACCACGGAACAGGCGTTCGAGGATTTCGTTTTCGGATCAACGCTCTCGCCATCACAAATCTTGTGCCTCCGAGCACCGTTCCTCCATCTGGATCAGTTGTTCGATGTCTGTTGTAATCTCGTTGAAGAATCTATCCGTCCAACAGGATATCGGAACTCCTGTGATTTTAAGCCATGCATCATTAGGATATGAAACAGCTAGCGGTGACCACCTCCGAATATCTATAATGCCCTTCTCCTCCCACTTTTGCTCTGCTAGTTGAAAGAGTTCCAGTTCTGTCATGGATCCCATCCTGATTAAAACCTGCCCTCCTGGGAGGAGTGAAACTTTCACCTGTTCCAAGCCTGCTCTACTTCTAATTTCCCTCTGTATCTGTTCCTTGTGGATTCCATTAAGGCAAGCAACAAAACACAATTTTAGCCAATCCAATTCCTCTTCTGTTGGACTGAAACTTAATTCCCGGACCTCCAGCTGAGTTGGTTTTGGTCCAGTCTCCTCCGATTTCCTCTGGATAACTCCTTTCTTCTTTGGTACTTCTCCTAATTTGGAGAACATCATCACATTTGCTTTCAGCGTGATGTTCCCCACACGAATACCATTTAGTGATCGCATTTTCCGATGCTTTCTACTTTCTCAAACCTTATGAACCCAAACCTTCCCCCAAATTTACCCACTTTCTTCGGAACAGTCAATCGGCCAACCTGTCCCAAATCTTCAAAAGCAATACGCATTTTCGATTCTGTCCACTCGTTTGAGAAATTTGTGAAGGACACTCCTTCTTCCCTTGCCGTCTCTGGATCAATCCAGGTTTTTTTTCCTAGCCTTGAGTGGCCTTCCTCCTTTCTGACCGTTGAGTGTTCTCCCCATTGGGTCACTCCATGGCCCTGCCGAGGGTTCAATGCCTTCCGGCATTGATTCCACTGCATGAACCTGATCTGGATCGATTTCTTAGGGCCTAGTTCCTGCAGGGCCGTTTTCTTCTATTGGCTGCAAGGTCCGTTTTTCCGTGACACGTTGATTCTGGATTATTTTGGACTGGTGAGGGGTGCTCACAGAGGCGGACGCAGGGGGACCACCACCACCCCATTTTTTTTTTTAAATAAATAAATTATATGGTAAAAAATTTTTTTTTTTAATTTGGTCCTCCCTAGAATGTATACATAATGCTTTGGATAATATTTCAAAACTCGTCCCAGATGAGTTGGTTGGCGCTTCAACATCAGTTTCTCTGTGTTGTTGGTTGCGGGTTCGAAACCCAGCAGAGGAGAAATGTTTTTCTTTTTTTACAAATTAAAAGAAAATTCTTGGAGTCCAACCGAACTCGAACTTGTGTGGGAATGAGCAAAATTCAGTATATTGACCACTAGGCCAATGACCATATTCAATGAATTTGTCAACATAATTAATATTTATGTGTTAACTAAAAAGTGGATAGCAAAATAATTTGTTATTACGAAGCTAAATAAAAAAATTGTTATTGTCTATATATCGATCGTAGTAACTTCTGAACATGCATAATCGACCGATATTGATAATAAAATCATTTTAAAAAAATATAAAATAAATTTACGGCAATATTTAAACGTGCATACTTTCGAACCTGATTTAATCCAATCCGATCTACTCTATTCAATCAGAAAAAAATTCCCCCCTCCCCTCTCTGGCTCCACCTCTGGGTGCTCCCCCACCCTTGCCTCCATCAGCCTCGGCCGATTGAAGGCGGTGTTACTGTGTGTTGTGAGTGTTGAAAGTTTTAGAGAAAAGCAAGAGAGAAAATTTTGGAGAGAGAAAATTCACCGAGTATAAGATTTCAGTTCCCAAACCCTATTAATCATGCTTGTTTATTTAACAAGTAGCTGTTTTTGTATCGTTTTCCTGTTAAGTAAGGGTGTCATTTGCTAGATAAACTATATGATGTATGTTATGTCTATTCTTGTCATTTATCTTACATTATAAATAAATTGCCCTTGAAGCTCACATAGGAACAGTATTGTCCACTTGATACCCTGCATGGAACTTACCATTGGAATAAGTAAGTATATCCCCCGTTGAAGCATAAGACACAGAACAACTCAAATTCTTTTACCAGGTCTTCTCAACTGTTTAGGGTATAATAGTACTATAGTTAACACAGAGTCTGATACTTTCTTTGTGTAGGTTTATGTCCGAATCAAGTTTTCCTTTTGATAGGCAATTTAAATTCTACTAAGCCAAGAACCACCAGCATCCGAGTCAAGTTCAAGATCACTTGAACAATTATATCAAACCCAGTCAAGGCAAGGGTCACCACTACTCAACAAGTACGTACAGCAACAAGCAGGGTACTACATTGAAGACCTGGAGAGACGCGAATAGATGAGCCTGGATGTTTCATTATTACAAGGGCTTTTGAAAAATGTGTTGCTTTAATACATCATCATCATCTATATATGCTGCGAAATAACTGTTACAATGAAGAGCGTACAAACTAGGACTTCCATAACGCTCGTCTCCAACTTTCTAGGCAAGCTTTATGGCACGAATCTTAAATACAATATGTACACAACTTGTCTGGTCTTGGTTCACAGCAGTTCTCTCATGTACACAATGGCACAGGGTTAATTTCCTCCTTGAAGTCCCATCACGGATACTTTTTTTAAAGTATATCAAACAGTGTCGGGAATCTTTCAACTGCATGGCAAGCAATCTCAAATCATTGAATACGATAACTCGATCTTCAGTATCTCGGGTAAAGCTACTGGTGGAATACATATAGCAACACAGGCAGACTATCTGCAACCCTTCTCAATAATGGTGATCTCTTGTTGCTCAGTGGTGTAACAGACAAGAATTCACGAGTCTAGAGATTCCGCATCAACGGTAATGAAAGAATTGTTGGTAAGCTTTGTCCAACTAGTTGAAGAAATAAGCAGAATCAAGGACTTTCCTTAGGTCAAAGTCTCCCCGCTCAGGCAATGGAGGGAACTTGCGATTCGGGAAGGACTTTTGGAAATCCGCCAACAACTGTGGAAAGAGAATGCAAAATACAACAATAACTAAACCTAAAAACATCTCGCAGCTACATTTAGAATCATGCTTATTGATTCACCGACTTACATTCTCCAATATTGGTGCTTCATAGAGTTCGATGAATTTTTCTCTGAGAATCTTGTTCATTTGGTCAACATCACATGCATGAGTCCAATAAGAATCATGCACACCTGGAGTTAATTATGGTGAAAGCTGTTCATATTTGGGAGAAGTTGTAATGGAAAAAGCTCAGAGAATACTATTTCAATTTGAGGACCTGCAAAATTTAAGCCTGCCCGAGAGCAGGCAATGGCAGTCATCATCATGTGGGAACCATCAAGAGAGTGAACGAAATTTGGAGGGAACGCCGTTCTCTGCTGCTTTCCCAGTACCTTATATAATCAATGAATATATATCAAGAACTAAACAATTTGTGCTAATTCTGAGCAGTTTATTATCTATCTGTTCTCGAATACTAATTACTTCTTTCCTTTGGTTCTTCTTCAATCTACTCATTAATCTTGCATACTTTTGCAAGGGGAAACAACAAGGAACCTACCTTATCAGTCTCACGTTGAAGAGTTAAAACCTGAAGAGAAGTTTTAACCTGCACCAAGGTTTCAATAAAATGGATCAAGGAACTATTACAAATACTATAAGCATAAAAATTGTTGCTCCTGGAATAGAAAATGGTTCCCTAGATGATAAAGCACAAGCTAAATTACCAGATGTCTTCCCAGTTGGCGATAAGGCTGGACAACGGGTAAACCAAGTGGTGTTATCCAATGTACTGGTTGGTTCTCCGTTGCAATAATCTGCAGATACAAACAATACACGTAAAAATGAAACAAGTATGTCCTGCTCTTTAAGTACCTATCTCCCAACGGAATTCTTAGAAAAGGAACCAGCTTGATTCTTTTCTCCTCATACGTTCTAAAAGTCTAAATGTTGCACAAACTTACTCACCCTTCTCGGACAATTTGATGAGAAACAATAGGAAAAAAAAACTGACAGAACAGACCACAAACCTTTGCACAATCCCCCAGCCAACTCATTATGCTTCGTGCAGCCTCAAACATTTCTCCCAAGGCAGTCATGGTTGTCTGTTGGGAATCCATAAAAAAACTAGCTCAATCAATGTGAATAAGCAATAGGAATGGGTTGGCTACCATAATTTCCAAACAAAATCTCAACAATCAAGGTATGTGCAGAATTTGAAAAAAAAAACAAGCCCAGTCAAATATGTAGCAGAGAAAACCAACTTTGGCTGCATAGCAAGCACAACCAAACATCTCAGCCTCATCTTCAATAGCACCTTTCTCCTTCAACCTCTTCTTGATTTGATCACGAGCACCGATATAAGTGACCCCATAGACCGAAGTCATCACTGTTTGCTTGACTAATTTCCTGTCCACCTACACCAAATCAAGAATATATTGAGCAAGTTGAAGAAACAAGATAAAGCTCGGAATCTGAAACCAAAAAATAAAGGCATGATATAGTGTGCATGACAATGTCATGAACACCAAAAAACCTGGTTGACTAACAGCCTAGCATATTTGGCACTAGGATCAATTGCAGGATCCTTCGCAGCATCCCTTTTGATAATTTCAAGAACTCTGCATAGCAGACAATATAATTAATAAATTCACTATGGGATCTTCAGCATACATACTTTTCACTAGGGTTGTACAGGACGGAGGAATAGGAGCATGAAACTCGGTGGTTACAATTACAAAAGACCAAATCAAACTATTTTAGAGCGTGGGCTGACTCACCTAGCAGCAATTCCAGAGTAAACATCAGCAGGCTTATCTCCAGCAACAAGATTGACTGCAGCTGCTTCCAGCTGCATGAACATCAAACTAAAATAATCAGAATGCTTTAGAAAAGAAGACATGCAAATTCAAATAATAATTCCAGAAAATCTAATATTAAATATTTTTGAAAAAAATAGAGAGTAGATTTAGCGAGATACTAGAAAGATTAATGTTTAAGAAGGATATTAATAACAATTGTAAGAAATGTTGCGGATGGTTTTTTCTTACTATATAAATTCATTCAAGTAAGAATAGTGTCAAACGAGTGAAAGAAGCTCATACCTTATCCCTTCCAAGGGCAGCATAATGCTGCAACCCATTACATGAGCCATCCTTGAGGAAACATAGAAAAAAGAGAATTTAGATTCAACCTTAAATTTAAGTTGGCAAAGAAAACGTGCACAGTTGTTTCGTAAAAGGTTAAAGCACATTGTTCCAGCTGAAAACTTCAGTAGGCTCTTTTTTTTCTATGACCTAAAGTTTAAATCAATAAGATATTCAATGACAAAGAAGAGTACATATCAGAAATTGTTTATCAAATAAAAAGTTAAAATAAGTAGTTAGTGGACTCTGATAGATAGGACTATTAATTAAGTGGCACAAATCAGAATCGATGCTCCAGCACAAATTCCCTACATAGAAGAAAATGATCTCAAAGGAAGAAACAAAATAAAACGAAGGTAAAATGTTTTTTTATGCATATTTAATCTTTTCTACACTGATCAGAAAGTAGATAACAACAATTTGCATCTTCTACCTGGTGGACAGGCATATGTGAGATCACGGTCTCTGGGCATGGACTTCTTAGAGCTTCAGAGAGGGTTATGCATGTGGCCAAGCATTGGAAAGGATCCTCTGCAGTTAACCACCATCGCCTCCCATCAAGAGGTCGATCTGCAGAGTCAAAGATATCCTCTAGATGTTCTTCGGCAAAGGACACTCGACCCTCATAAGATAACTTGTCGACACCACCACCATACAAATTTGCTAATTGTACTTTTAGCCAGTGTAATCCTGCTTTACCAAGTGGGCGGCCCTCTGCAAATTCTAGGATTCCTCGGCAAAGGTCAGAGCCGAGATGATTCAAATACGGGTGCATAGGATATGCACGCCCTCGGAAGTCTAAGTTGTGGGGATAGTAAAATCCCTCCTCGTCCTTCATTTTCCTAGCTACCTACTCTATCAAATAGAATGAATTAATATACCGAACAACATAATACTCAAAGTGCAAAGGAAACTGATTGGAGCATAATCTTACAGCAAGTTTGAGCTCTATATCACAGCGCTGTGAATGCCTTTCACTGTTCTCCTGTTTCACAGATTTGACTTTCCATTTCCATTTTTTAAGTTCAGCTTCATCCTCTGTATCTGGCTCCTCCGGAAGGGGTACCTGAAGACACATGGAATTGAGAGGAAATGGGGAAGTTCATACAATATAAGATATATCATGTGGGTGGAGGTTTAATTTGAAAGAAAACATTGACAAAGAAACCTAATCAACATATCGAGATCTTATTTCATGAAATAATTACTCACATCCTGTCGATCAACCAAGTCAGCAAGACAACCTCCACTAGCCCAGATTCTGTCTACAATACCAAGTAGTCTTTTATTCACCCTCCACTTAGTGGAGCCAAGAATATTAAGTGCCTATAAGTTACAAACGATAATTTTAAATAAGTATAGCAGCAGTCGCAATTAAGCATTACTCTAAGTTTTGTAGTATAGACAAACAAATATTGACATGGATAGAAGTTTCTGAACTCCAAAAATGAAAGAAAATAATTCCGGACGAAAATCAATATTGAGAAACTAAAACATCCCTAAACCTGGAAAATTGGGCCCAACTGTTCTTTAGATGTTCTTTTAAGAGCCTCTTTCTGTTGTCTTGCTCCACGTATGCGCATCACATAAGAACGGAGAAACAAATAAGCCCCCCTCGAATACCTACAAAGGTGCAAACTCAACCAAATCTATGTGCTGAATAAGAACTTGGAAAAAAGGGAAAATTCTCTGGCATCCATGGTCAGATTTTAATTGGACGAAACAACAAAAATGTGGCAAAAAATAGGACCATCACTCATAAAGTTCCTATATGCGCAGAAACTTGTATAAGATAGCACATGAGAACAACATACCCTGTCCAGTTTAGAGGAGGAACCAACATTGGCATATAAGGAATCACCATGTGCCTAGCCTGTAAAATGCATAAGAGATATACCATATGGTCCGAGTAAAGCTCGCTTGCACGGTTGTGTGTACACTAGGAGATATAAAAGAGAGGCTTGAAAAGGAGCTATACTCACAGTTTTTTCCATGCCTTTGAGTACCAAAGGGTCGCACTCAATTACCCCATATCTCCTGGTGCCTTTACTACATGAAACCAATGGTAGAAAATAATCGAACCGGTGAAAAGATCTGAATATAACGTGGTCAAGGGATGATAGTTCAGGTAGAGAATGTATAGTCATACTCACACGGTATCAAAAGATTTAAGAGTATGTACAAATGCAGGTCTGATATCAGGTGGCCCATCATCCCTCTGGTCCACTGGTGGTTGTATGTAGGCTGTTTCCATCAATATCTGAATCAGACGGCTACCAACCTGAACAAAGGAGCATAAGTTGCAACTTCAATTCATCTTCATAGCCATAATCAGCAGCACAACTGTGGAAAACCAACGGGCGTACAGGTTCCATGCCAACTACCTTTGCTTGAGCTTCCTGTCCCCAGGGCTTCACATCATCATGCTGCCGGACTATATTCCTGACTTGTTTTACCTTTTGTTTCTTCATCAAACGGCGGACCTTTTTCCTTAGTCTCTGTTGTACCTTCGTCTCAATATGTCCTTCTTCAGAAAGTCTATTTAAAGCATTTTTTCTCTTGCGGTTATCCAAAAATCTATGAATTCTAGCCTGGAAACATCTAAATTAGTAGCAGTTGGCATATCAAATTAATCAATTATGAAAGAAAAGAGACAAAGAAGAGAGTACAAACAGTTCATGAGAAAAAAGTATTTCGAGGCAATTAGAAATGCAGCTAGTGGATCCTTACACGTGCATACAATTGGAAGTGTCTCACTTCCAAAGCGCCAAAGCGATACAGAAGAAAGTTAATATATTTTGTCTTGGAAAAACAAGTCGATTTGTAAAATGCAAAATACAAGCAAAAGAAGATGCCAAGCAAGTGACCCATCATAAATTAGTGTACCTAACCTAAGTTATGATAATAACCAAATGAAGAAAAACTGTGATGCCCTCTACAAACCAACCTCATGCTCAATGGCTTCACCAATATGCAATGAAGCCTCAACAACTCGAGCACCTCCACTACATCCTCCAGTCATCAGCAATCCCATCGTCTTATGCATTGTAATAACTGCCATCATATCTGGCGGCAGCTGATTAAAATATGGTGCATATGCACCACGGGTCTTCCCTTCCTTACACAAATCATTCTCGGCAGCTATGGCATCTCTCAGCGGTTCAAACCATCCTAAGAACAATGATTTTATATAGGGCAAGTTCGGAGCCAATTTTTGCTCGCACATGTCTGTTAAGAGCTCTTGATACTCTTTAGCAGCCTCTTCCCATGCCTCAGTTTCCATCTTTATTTGCCTCCCCCTAAGGATATGGTACTTACCCATCGCCATTCCTCCTACGTTTTTCAGCTGCTTTCGGGAGCTTTTCTCATCGATTTCTTTGCTAATCTCTTCCATCATATCGTCAATTTCTTCTTCTGACGTCGATAGTAAAGCATCTGCGGCACTCGCGTAGCCCTTTGTATCACCAAAAACTCTAAAATGTCCACTAAAAATCGAATTTTCAAGAGAGCCCTCATCACGTTTCGCCCGGAACCAATTACCTTGAGATAAATCGAACTCTGATTTGCAAGAACTTACGTGGCTTTGGGCCTCAACTGGCCCGCCATTTTGGACAACATTCAAATCATGGGGCGTTCTAACAGCGGAAACAGCACTGAGACAAGATTGCGTTTCTGATAAATTCTTGAACTTTCTCAAACAGGATTGCTTCGCTAGATTTCTCCACATACTTCACTAGATTTGCAGCTAGCGACGCTATAAAGATGATGATGAAAATCACAAATATTATGAAGTTATAAGGGGATAGTCGACAAATCGAGCTCACAATTCCTGAGGATTGAACTGAACATGGAAAGTAAAGAAAAAGATTGGAAAGAAGAGAGTCAGGCCGGCGAAGCAGACACTGTGGCCACCTTAAACCCTGCGAAAAACCTAGGAATAATTTGGCAACAAGAAAAGGATCCGTTTCTCTTTTCCGGAGGTCCGGATCCAAGCGGGTCGACACTTATGAAGATCGGACGGTATTTTGTGAATTCGAGACGGGTAATTTTGTAAACCGGGCGAGCCCAATGTCATAATCGAGCTCTTTTGGTTTAGAAAAATTCGGCCTCGAATGAATTCCATGCACTATATTCCATAAATTATTATTTTTTTTATTTTTTGTCCTCTTCATATAATAAGGCCTGACCTCTTTTTTATATTTGATTTATACGCATAATAGTTCACTTTCTTAGAAATTAATTTTATAATGTCAAGATTTTTCATTTTGACATATTTTATGTATTTTCATTTTAACAACCAAATAGGTGAAAGTTTTAGATATATTAGTAAAATTATGAATAAAAATGCTAAAAAAACGATGTTGTTTTACGCAACATAAAATGATGTCACATGGGATATAAAAAAAGAGTAAAAATAAAGAATAAAAAACCCAGTAAAACAAAATTATGGTAAAAAAATACCGTAATTCCGACCCATCACATGTTATCTCTCAGTCTCAAATCCCATCACTGTTGGTGTACGATACCCAGTAAAATCTCGTCCTTAGACAGGGTTTGGAGAGGATTAGATGTACACAGTCATACCCTAAAACTGTTTTCGTTGCCAACTCAAGAGAAAAAAGAGAAAATAAGAGGAAACCAAAAAAAAAGAATTCGATTCCTGTTGTGAATTATTTGTGTAATCGAAAACAAATACAGATCAAACTCAAATACCGATCAAACTCAAATTTCTCAAAATTATTCCTCCTCTTTCTTGTTTCCACTCTTTCCTTTCTTTCTATTCCTCTCCTTTCTTTCTAATTCTTCTTACACGATTTTTCTCTACTTTTTCATACATCCACCTCCTTCACATTATATAAGATGACATTCACCCACTTTTGCACACACTTTAATATTTCACCCACTTCTTGTTGCATGCATTCATGACAATTTTATATTTTTAATAGGGTTAAATAGTTCATTATAATTATCTCTTTAGCAGTTAGCATTGTAAATAGAATGAAGTAAATATAAAAATATTTACTAATTTAGAAAAAAAAAGAACCAATCACAATTCAATCATGCACGACACAGAAGCCAGAGATGTTTCACTTCAACAATCACGCACGACACAGAAGCCCAGAAATGTTTCATCTTCAACAACGCACACAACCCTAGAAATCAGGGAAAAGAAGAGAAAACACAGAAATGGTCGCTGCGCATGCCGAAAACCCTAGAAAATCAGGGAAAAGGTAAGAACGACGCTCCACCTCACCCCAGCGGCGCTCCACCTCGCCCCTCGGCGCCCCACTCGCTCCGCGCGCCCCTCGAAGCCCCGGTCGTGCCTCCGGGATGTCGCCCGCCCCAACCACCTTGGGGAGACATCTCCGGCGCCTTAAGCGCCCGAGGCGCCCCCCGACAACACTGGTGTCAACACAGACCTAAAGTGCCTACTTTCCGCTAGTAGCCACTACTGCGCAAGACCACTTCCTCCTTACAAGATTTTTCCACTGTCAAGATTTTTCTGCACGCCTACGTTCCGCGAAAGGGAGGACGAAGGGTGGATTAGCAAGGGTGAACTTCGAGTCAAGTCAACTGTCAAGGGTGGAATAATGCTGGACCGAAATTGACCCCGGGCCCGCCCATACATAGTTCCGCCCTTGCCATGTGACATAGGTAGGAAACCTCTCTTAGAATCCTACATGTTGAATCTCTCAAACATCTTTCCTATTTATGTACTCTGACTCAAACCTATGAGTCTCTTTGATATATCTCTATAGATCCGGATACCCAAGATATGGATAGCCTCGCCCAAGTTTTTCATTGAGAACACATTACTCAGTGAGACCTTGACATGTTCAAACATAGGAATATCATTCCTAATCAAAAGCATATCATCGACATATAACACCAAAAATACTATTGAGCTCCCACTCAATTTTTTGTATACGCAAGGTTTTTTTGAATTTCTAATGAATCTCAAATTCTTGACCTCGTCATCGAACCACATGTTCCAAGTCCGAGATACTTGCTTTAATCCATAAATGGACATATAAAGCTTGTACACCTTTTTAGTTTTTTTAGGATCGATAAAACCATCAGGTTGTATCACGTACACATTTTCTTCCAGAACCCCATTCAAGAATGCGATTTTGACATCCATCTGCCATATTTAATAGTCATGAAATGCAGCAGTAGCTAAAAGGATCCGAATAGACTAAAATTTGGCCACTGGTGCAAATGTCTCCTCATAATCGATCCCTTCGACCTGAGTAAACCCTTTTGCCACCAGACGAGCCTTATACACAATCAGGTTGCTATCCATATAAGTCTTCCTCTTGATGACCCATTTGTTTTTGACAGATTTTACCCCATTAGGCAAGTCAACCAGGTCCCATACATGGTTGTCTTCCATGGATTGCAATTCGGATTTCATGGCTTTAAGCCATTCCTCGAAATCTTCTCGTAACAATGCTTCATTATAAGTCATGGGATCGGCATCACCAATAAGTAATATCTCATGTAGTCCTAAATACCTCTTAGGTTGTCGAATTACTCTTCCTGACCTTCTAACAGGTGATGTAGCTTGTTC
>JAOWBN010253943.1:0-11470 GCA_028565015.1 Pinguicula moranensis | reverse complement strand
TATACTCACAATTGCTTTAGAGCTAGGGGTCCGGTCCATCCGTACACACGCGGCTGCTCAGCCATCACGCGCTGCCGTCGGTGACTACAGTCCCAGTGTTGTCTGTTGATTGATTTTATTTTCCGTACTTGTGTTTGCGGTAGCCGGCAAATGCCGCAGATCTGGTGGTGGTTTGTCGTTATTGTGAACTTTGTTTGCTAATGTGATGAAGTGTTGTATTAAGTGCGATAATGCGAATTGATATCACTTTCACTTGAATTTCGTTATATTAGGTATCGATTCAAAGATCAAGATTATATTTATCACCTCTTACTCTTATTCCACATGTTATCTTTGCTAGTTTTGTGGGATTTGAACTGGCCTTTGAGCTTTTATGGAGTATTTATTTAAAGTAGATTATGGCCCATTGAACTGATTAGTTAGCCTACAATTGGAATATGTTGGATTTGTATATGGATCTCGACTGTAGCTCCAGTTCAAGATCGCAAAGATTAGCTAATTAGCTAGGAGGGCCGCATGTTTGTTTAATGTTGAATAGAAAAATTATTTGTCCAATAATTTCTAAATTTGATAGAAATTTATATTTTCTTGTGGATGTTAAAGTTGCCGGCCGTGTGTTGTGGCGCATTCACACATCCACCGCTTTTATTGAAGTAATAACTGCAGTTAATCGGCCTCTATTATTTTGCGGGCACGGTCCAAATGGACGCAAGAGATACCTCGTTGAGCATCCGACAACGGTTATATAAGCTAGTTGCATTGCACTACTTCAATCTTGAATCAATATTCCAAGTAAATTTACAAACAATACGCAATAAACTCTCAAAAGTAAACAGGTCGGAAGAATCTGTATTCTAAAACACCAAGAACACAATAATAGCCACAGGGAGACGTCCCCCTTTAGCTTCCACCAGCGCGGTCGTGCTCTGCTTTACTTCTACTCAACCAATGTAGGAAGTGCCTTCCAAAACCAGAAAGTAACCTATGTAACCAACGCAAGAGATAAACTAGAGAGTAACCTATGAAACCAGACAGTTTGACAACAACGTAGTATATTTTCAACTAGGTTGGGGTCTGGGTGTCAGATGTAGGCGGCCTTACCCTTGTAAGTATACAAAGAGGTCGTTTTCGTTACGACCCAATATGCATTGCATCATTTAATGTGTTGAGTTCCAGCAAGTTCACTAAATAGAAACATTGGAATTTAATAGAGTCATTTTACTCTATTCCATTAGTAGCACAAAGCTAAAAGAATTGTTAGACTCGTCCAACTCCATTTACAATGGACGGAAACCAGACAGTTTGAGAGTGTCTCTAAACTTTTCCGTAAGTGGACAGATCAACGTAGGACTGATGAGTCAACCATAACGTAAAATCTCTCAAGGGCCCGCCCGTGTCGATACTTGAGCTATTGAAAATCTAGCGTTTATATATAGAAATGTAAAATGAAAGTATATAAAAGATTGGTTTATTTTGAGATTATTTTTTTAGCTATTAGTTATCAACTAAACCCACAATCAAACAGAAACAACTAATTATCTAGTAATGTTCTATTGAATACCATTTTGTGTTCAGAATGTGTCAAAATCGTTATTACACAACTCCAACCCATTGTCTATCCTAAGTACATTTACCCTTTTATCTATTTGATTCTTGATAAACAATAACTATAACGTATTTAATATTAAATTCAATTAAAACAAATCGAAGTACGATAATGTTATTTTTTTGCGAAAGCGTAATCGGATCGAATATCGCATAACGAGTCTACCAGGTCTAGTTAGAAATTCACGAATCAAATATAGGCCCCGTAGATGGTTAGACAACTAGAGAATTTGTACGAGTATTTCGTATATTTCATATGTCGTATAAATAAACACATAACCTATTTATAGGAGTTAAAAGCATTTGTTTATTCAGCACATAAACATTCCGAAAATGTTTAACACTATTGAATGTTTGAAAAACGAATTTCAAATAGTTGATCACTATTTGAGCACCATTGAAATGTTTGAAAAACATTCCAACACGTTTTTCTTATAGCTCTCACTCGACTACATAAGTCTTACAACAAAATATTCGATATATGACACTTATACGAATTTATCATACTTCATACAAGTGACGTAACTCATAGTGTCATATTAAATTACCATCTGACTAATATGACACGTAATGACGATATTCCGAATCTTCTTGACATCACCGATAGTTACGTATCCCTTTACGCTACACAATATTTGATTACGTATATAATATATCGCCATGTCAAATATGGTGAAGTTAGAAAATTGTTCTTTAGACATTAATGACCATCCGTATTAACTCGACTGCTTTCCTAGCATGGTTCACTGGACTGTATAGATCATAGCCCTTGGATGTCATACTAAAATAGCATTATCAAGCCTCAATTTTAAATAATAGCTCTAAGTCAAAGAGACGTTTAAGTGGACAAACATTTTTTTGGATAAGTTATGATTTTATTATAATTTTTGTAAGCAGAATACAGATACACTTTGAATAAGATTAACCCACGTCTACAAAAGTATGAAAATCATGGCAGGAAAAAATTGCTAACACACAATCAGGGGGGTCTGATCCAATCTGCTATAGTGATCAGTGTCGGCGCCTTTTCAAACGTTGTGTGCCAATACCACGTCTGAACTTGAATTTTTTCCACAACCGACTCCACTGCAAAAGGTTTTTGCTTGAATGTTACCTCATTACGAACGTTCCATAATATCCATGTTGTACAGTGCCAAATAGACTTCCAGAGCTGACTCACTAAACGGTGAGGAGTTATCCCCATGTGTGCCTGAAAGTGTGTTAAGGGCAGATAGTGACCAACGTACTCGTACCCCAACCAACTATATATGTTAGCCCAAACAACATAAGAGCGGTCGCAAGAACAAAAAAGATGTAGAACTTCTTCAAGCTTGGTCTCGCAAAAGGAGCATATTCGTTCTTGCTCCGAGAGGTTGATACCTCGGATCAAGAGGTTATCCGATCCTCAATTGCAACAATTTCCAACAAAATGCTGAAACTTTGAATGGCGACTCAGACCCCCCAATAGGAGCTAACGATGACGTTGCGGGTAATATCACCGCAAGGTCGGAAATCATGGCTTGATAGCCGCCGCGTGCTGTGTATTTTTCGGAGCCCGAATCGGTCCATACCTACCTATCGGTTTCATCAGACGGGAGATATATGTCAAGCATCAGCTCGATGTTATGTAGCAATGTTTGCCAACTCCACAATATACACCAACGCCCATCTACATTTCTCCACTTATCTTATACCAAAATCCCCTTATCGGCTGCTTTGGAATATAAACGCCAACCTCTACAAGAGAGTTTTCCGGTCCCAAGCCAATCATCTTCCTAAAAACGGGTTCTTGTTCCATCCCCCTCACCCTATGCAATCGATCTCCAAACCAACTATCATGGTAAATTATTTTCTTTAGGTCTCTCCACCATCGTGAACTCAAGCATGTATCATATAGATCATCCCAATTTGCACAAGGTAAACGATTACCAAAATATTTCGTAGTGATCAGATTTCGCCAGAGGGAAGAATTTTCATTTTTCAAGCGCCAACCCCACTTCGCCAACAAAGAAATATTAAAAATACCAGGGTGTAAAAAACCAAGACCTCCCTCCGACTTACTACGACACATAGCATCCCAGCTTATCCATGGTATTGAACGGGCCGTCTCCGTCCGAGACTTCCACAAGAAGTTATGACATATTCCAATCATTTCCTGTATGATAGATTTCGGCGCCTTGTATAAAGAAAAATGATACATTGGCATACTAGTGAGGACACTTTTAATCAATGTTACTCTCCCCCCAAATGATAAATAAGTATTCTCCCATGAAGAAGTTTTATTTTTCATAGACAAAGTGAGGTCCGCCCAAGTAGAGCGTGCCCCTGGATTACACCCTACAGGAAGGCCAAGATAACTAAATGGGACCGATAGTAACGAACAATGAAGAATTTCCGCACATTGCGTCTGTAGTTCTGGAGACATATTAAGGCATAAGATGCTACTTTTTTGAAAATTGATGTGTAACCCCGAAACTAATTCATATAAACGCAGAGCATCCTTCATGATTTGCACATTAGAGACGTCTCCCTCACCAAAGAATAATGTATCATCCGCGTATAGTGAATGTGTGTAAATAAAATCACCACATCTAATACCTCGGAGCCCTTCATATAATGCCGCTTGCTTGAGGAGTAAGTTTAATCCTTTCGTAGCAACCACAAATAATAATGGGGATCATCCTCTCTCAAAATTAAAGATACCCGTAGGAACCCCATTGACGATAACTGTGCCTGAAGAAGTGGTAACGCAAGACTTTAACCATCCAATCCATTTTTGACAAAATCCCATAGACCGCATCATTGAGAAAAGATATTCCCAATTTATTGAGTCAAATGCTTTAGCAAAATCCACCTTCAAAAAAATTCCCGGTTGACCCAATTTATTCACATAATGTAAGAGCTCATTTCCAAGTAATACCCCATCTTGAATTTGTCTCTCTTTATTAAAAGCAAGTTGTTGGGGAGATATAAGTTTATCCATTACTTTTCGCATCCTGTTGGCGAACAATTTCGACAATAATTTATATGCACTGCCAACTAGAGATATAGGCCGATAATGCCCAAGTTCAGAGAGAGAAAGTACCTTTGCCGCCAATACGATAGAAGTAGAATTCAGACACCTAACCAAGCTCCCAGGCTGATGGAAATCTTGCAAAAAATCAATATACTCTTTCTTTATAGTTTCCCAATGCAACTAAAGGAAGAAGAAATTTATTCTATCAGGGCCTGAGCTCTTCAAGTTCGAACAAGAGTATAAAGTATCCAATATTTCTTCCTCCGAAAAATTAGAAGTGAGCATCAAATTATCCTCAGCCGATAAAATATTGTCACAGTTAAGCATAAAACCTGGCCGCATAAAATCAGACTCCTCAAAATACTTTGCAAAGTAAGATCGGATTCCATTCTTGACAGCAAGAATGGAATCCATCCACACCCCATCAAGGAATAATCCATGTATATTATTTCGGTGCCTCCTCTTATGTATACAAGCATGAAAGTATCTTGAATTTCCATCTCCTTATCTAATCCACCTTGACCGAGATTTTTGATAAGATAAAGATGCTTTATGATGCATAGTTATCTTCAACTTTGATGATATATTTTTTCGCTCATGAATCTCAGACATCAAAAGGGGGCAGTTTTCTCCCACCGTATCAAACCAATTTAATTTTGATTGAAAGTCATCCATATTTCTATTCACCAACCCAAAAATCTCATGATTCCACCATTGTAATGCTTGTCTCAAATATTTTATGCGACTGTGTAATATATATGATTTAGTACCTGAATTTGGGCCCGAGTGCCAAGTATCCACAACAAAAGAATAAAAATTAGGGTGAGATTCCCAACAATTCAGCTTCATAAATGGTTTCGGCCCCCAATCACCTTCAGAAACATGTAGCATAATAGGCAGATGATCGGCTATAGTAAGGTCAAGTGCAATTTCCATCAAGTTCGACCAACAAAAAGCCCATCTTGCCGAAAATAAAAATCTATCAATGCGGCTCGCACAAGTACCCCTTCTATTCAACAAAGTGAAAGAGAAGCGCTGTAACGGAGGGTCAATGAACTCGTTGTCGAGGATGAAATAGTTAAAATCCAGCATATCCTGGGTAGGGATAGGAATAGAATTCGTACGCTCTTCCAGCACACGAACTGAATTAAAGTCCCCAAGTACACATACCGCCATCGGACTAGCACAACATAAATAGCTAGTAAGTTGTTCCCAGAGTAGCTTTTTCGCTAAAGCATCTCCACCTTTTGCATAAACATTTATGATCAAGACTTTCTCCCCATTTTCCAACCATGTGCCTTCTAAAATCAATAAATTAGGTAATGCTGTGACCGTGTCAGTCACGAAGATAGAAGTCGACCAAATCGAGATCAAGCCCCCCGCCCTTTCATGAGAGGCACTGAATGCCCCATAATTGCTGAATTAGAAATCTGTCTACAATTTCCTTCTTTGTCTTCTGCAAGCAAATAAGATCAATCGAGTTGAATTTTAAAAGTTTTTACACCTCTCCTGGGCGGCCTGGGAGTCCCAAACCTCTTACGTTAATAGACATAATTTTCATAAGGTGTTTAAAGTCCTGGCCGAAGCTGCATGAAAAGAGTCCTCCGCCGCATCTCGCTTCTCCATGTCCACCAATTTAGAAATCATCAATTCGTCAGAGTGTGTAGTGCATATCCCTATTGTTTTTCCAAGTGTCCATATAAATTTTGCCTCTGAACCATTATTAGAGAGCAGCTGTGGACTGCTTGCAGTCTCCAACTCTTCATTGTTTTCTATCATAGTAGCAGGGTTGCACAAATTCTGTGCATCAGATATGGTCGCCTGCTAATCATCAGGTGCGAGGAGTTGCTGATCAGTAGGAACAGGAGGCGGATTCACAGTATTGGCGGATTGTGACAGTGTTTTATGTTCCTGTCGTGTATCATCAACAATAGACAAATATGGGTGTGCTTATTTTATACGGACAGAGGTGCCAGAATATTTGCGCATCGTCTTCAAGAAGGTATAAGAGCCAGATCTCAACAATGTCTCATTTATCAACCCCTCTGTGTATTCCCTAAGGCCCCCACCAATTCACATACTACAGGAAGTTTCCTGGGGGTCAGTACATTCCGTGACATCCTCATAGGAAAGCTTAGTTACCAATGTCTCAACTTCCATACAAGATGGTAGAGTAGAATCCAATTTTTTCTAGCAGCAGAGTTACAGGCAAAGTGTATGTCATCTCTTCAGCCACTGGAACATTATTGAGAGGTATAGAATTACGGATAAGACTCTGTTGAGAAGTATTAGATTGTTTTTTCCTTCCAGACAGGTATACTTTGAGGTCTTTTTTCCCATCCACGCTTATTCGGGCATTCTTCCACCACTAGTACAGAAAACCATTCTTTAGGCAAGTCGAACAAAGAGCCAAAATTTGTTGCAAGTTTCTTAAAAAATTCGTCATACCAGCAATGCAAAGGAGTCCCACGGACCTGCAACCACACCGCCCAAGAACCATCTTGAATGTCTATTCTCCACAGCCGCGCACCCATGAGACCAATAGAACCACCAAAACCAAGCACATTTTCAAGTTTAGAAGTAAGGTCATTCGTTGGGTAGGATATCATGATCCCACCCCTTCTATCCGAATAACTTTCCCCTCACACAAGCCATGTTTCGCCAAATTTAACAGGATGTGTGGTTCATCAATACCAACCATAGGCACCCCAAATATACAGAACTCTAGCCACTTAGCCTCTTGCGGATCAGCTTCAAATTTCAGAATTTTTGGTTGTGACATTTCCTCTTCAGGGGATCCTGTCCGAGGCACAGCACGCCTAACTTCTCCTTGAAACACTTCAGTCGGTTGACGCACTAGGTTTTGTTGCCGAACTTTTTTTTTATCATTATCTTACCAGAGCTGATCCATAAAACTGTCATATGTTTCTCAAGCTCGATTACATCCTGCACTGGAGCAAAGCGCACAAAGCCAAATCTGCATGTCGTCTGCAATTGATTTCGAGGGGTGAAAACATCTCTAATCTCCCCGAATGGCAAAAATAATCGACGTAAATCTGCCTCAGTACACATAGCAGGGAAATTAGAGACGTGGAAGGAGTCGCATTCATCCCTTAGGCGCTGGATGTGAGCAGGCAACGGCTTGCGTGGTTCATTGAGTCCCTCCAAGTTGCGGCGCCTACGGTGCGGCATCTCCCAGTCTTCTTCATCAAGAGACGCCTCCTCCATCGTTGCTTCAAGAACAACCCTTTCATCTGCCACAGTCTTTTGTTTTCTTTTACTTCCCATATTTTCATCAACGTCAACCATCTCATGGATAGCACAGGTATCAGAACCAGTCAAGAAACCATCACGCCATTTTGGCTGAATCATTCATTAAGCACATTCAATTGATTGCAAAGTCAATTCTCATGCATTCTAAACTCCCAATATCTACTCGTGGACATGCCATTTTGCATGCAGCACCACTTATTTGTACCTGCCCAACAAGTTATAATAAATTCTTTCAAATGCAAATAGTTTTTGTTCAATAACCAAATATTTTCCATCTACGAATATTTGAATGTGCGGTATTTGTACCAATTGCTCCTCCACAACACACAAAGATGGGTCATCAAAGGAGCATGAGAATATATATTGGATATGAATCTCCCTTGATGGTTAAATATTTAGAATCATCAACTAGAGATTCATTTACAGCAAGATTTGTTGATTGTCATTTTGATAAATCATTTTTTTAACATTAGGGGGAGAAAATAAATAGGCGAAAAAGACAATATCCTGACGTGGATCTTTATTATCACATTTTGATCCTCGTTCTCGACCGTGTGAACTTGATGTTCAGAATATTATTAATTTACAAAATTTAGCAAATCAATTACTATATGCGTTTACCAACCGAAAGAATGTAACCAAATCTCATATACCAGCTGTAAATGCTACAGTTAAACTTAAATGGGTATTTGTGCAGAAACGAAATGAGAAAAATGAAGTCGTGAGATATAAAACACGACTTATCGCACAAGGTTTTACCCAAAGACCAGGCATTTATTATGAAGAGACTTATTCTCCTATGATGGATGCAATCACATTTTGTTATTTGATAAGTTTGGTAATTCATGAAAAGCTTGAGATGCGACTGATGGATGTAATGACAGCATATTTATATGGCTCACTAGAAAATGATAACTAGATGAAAATTCCTGAAGGGTTTAAAGTGCCTGAAGCTCAAAGTTCTAATTTTCGAGAGATTTATTCGATCAAACTAAATAAATCTTTATATGGACTGAAACAATCTGGATGTATGAGGTTCAATTGTTTGAGCATATACCTATTAAAGACAGACTATAAAAATAATTTAATATGCCAATGTATTTTTATAAAGAGATCTGGATCAGAAGTTGTCATCATTACTGTCTATGTAGATGACTTAAATATTATTGGAACTCTTGAAGAGTTATCAAAGGCAGTAACTTGTTTGAAGAAAGAGTTTGAAATGAAAGACCTTGGTAAAACAAAATTGTGTTTGAGTTTTCAAATTGAGTACCTGACAGAAGAAATTTGTGTGCACCAATCTAATTATTTGGAGAAAGTGCACAAAAGATTTTATATGAATAAAGCATATCCATTGAGTACACCAATGGTGGTAAGATCACTTGATGTGAAAAAGAATTCATTCCGCCCTCGTGAAACTGGTGAAGAACTTCTTGGTCCCGAAGTACTATATATTAGGGCAATTGGAGCACTAATATATCTTGATTATAACACAAAACATGATATATCATTTGCATTAAATTTTCTAGCAAAATATAGTTCTTCTCCAACTAGAAGGCATTGGAATGGAATCAAACACGTTTTTCGGTATCTTCGAGGAACAATGGGTATGGGTTTATACTATCCCAGTATATGTAACCCAGAATTAATTGGTTATGCTGATGCTGGATATTTATCAGATCCACACAAAACTAGATCTCAAACAGGTTATCTATTTACTTGTGGAGTTACAACTATTTCTTGGCGTTCTATTAAACAAATATTAGTCGTTACTTCCTCCAACCATGCCGAATCTTGCAATTCATGAAGCAAGTCGTGAATGCATTTGATTCAACATATTCGTATAATGTGTGTCTTGAAGACCAAGAAGGACATCCAAACTGTTCTTTATGAAGATAATGCAGCTTGCATTGCTCAATTGAAACAAAGTTTCATTAAAGGGGATAGAACGAAATATATATTACCCAAATTTTTCTTTAAACATGACCTTCAAGAAAAGGGTGATATCAATATCCAGTAAGTTCGATCAAGTGACAATCTGACAGATTTGTCAATGAAGCACTAACTACTTGAACTTTTGAAAAGTTGGTCAAAGGAATCAGAATGAAGAAGCTCAAAGATGTGTATAGCATCGAGAGATGATAAAATCATGTACACCTTTTCTTTCACTAGAATTTTTCCCACATGATTTTTTCCTAGTAAGGTTTTTAACAAGCCATGATACAATGAATATTCAAGGGAGAATGTAATGGAATAAATATTCTATTTGGGAAATAAAACCCCATGCAAATTAAATGAGGTGTCCTTTCCTACGAGCTTCCTATGCTTGGTGTCAAACATCAAAAGAGAAATGGAAAAGTGTGTGCTAGGTGTCAATCATACAAATGAGATATGGACAAATGTCCACCCACAACCTCTATAAATAAGCACATTGTAATTGTAATAAGGAGGAGAGAAAAATAGTAGAAGAATATTTTGGAGAAGAGAAGTAATCTTACAGATATCTATTACCCTCTGTATTTATTATATTGTTATTATCATTATTTCACAACATAAATAAGTTATAAAATAAACAATAACTTTCAAAAATAAAAAATTTAAAAATTAATAAGAAAAACAAATTAAAAATATTAGAATTAAAAAAATAATTATCAAACAAAGTAAAATAATTATAAAAAATTAGACAATATCAAGAATAAAGTAATAAAATAAAATAAAATGTATAAATACTAGAAAAATAACGATATGAGTAAAAACAAAATACAAAAAAAACGTTTTGTTTTGTTGCTATTCTATTGTTAACTATGTATTGTTTTATTTAGTTTTATCCTCACTAACTTTTTGTGATATTAATTTATATTATTATTACTATTATTATTATTTTGTAGGTAAGATTTCGTTGTAAATATATAAAAAATAGAATAAACAGGGGCGAGTGCCCCCTGACAAAAAATGTTCAGAGGTACTATACGCTATCTAATATTTAATCATAGACTAATAAGCAGAAACATAGACGTGGATGGCATATCCAATCTGCTTCGGTTAGACCAGTCGGAGGTTTTTTATATGCAGTGTGTCAGTGCCATGTTTGATATTGTATTGTCTCCAAAATCTTGAACCTGTTGAAAGTTGTGTCCATTAAGCGAGCATTATTCCCTGCCTTCCTAAGGTTTCAAACTGTACAGTACCATATGGATCGCAAAAGTTCACATGTTGCCTTAACTTTCACCAAACCCATATGCGCCGTATAGTGAGGGAGGGGGAGTTGAGTCCAATATAGATTTGATCCAACCAGCTATAGACGTCAGACCATAAGGAGTACACTTCTGGATAGATGAAGAATACGTGCACTACTAAGTCGTAAGTTGCTTTACAAAAGTGTTGGATTAATTTTAATTGATTTGTTTAATTAATTAAACCTTAAGCCCACTTAACCACAAGCCCGTCTAACAACCCAGTTAAATCTCTATATAAAGGCTATGTGTCTACAGAGATTAACATACCGCTCACAACTCATGCGTTGAGAACCAGAGAAATATAAGTTTTCTTTCTGATTGTTCCCAATCACTCTCGGGG
>JAOWBN010253932.1:0-11470 GCA_028565015.1 Pinguicula moranensis | reverse complement strand
GCATCTTTGTCTACTGCAACAATATACAATCGGGGATACTTCTCAGCTAATGTCAATGTGCCACTCCATTTATCATTACAAAATAGAATTCCTTCTCCAATACCTAATCTAATACTGCAGATCTCATTGAACCATGGAGAGGAAAGAACAGATTGCATTCCTAGCCACCACTTAGAGGCATATTTCCTTGATCTTGTTATGTTCCTTAGAGCAGTATTCAATGGTTTAAGTTCATGCTGATCTCTGAGTTTCAGTCTTCCTCTCTCTGAGTATTTTGAGCTTATGACCCTATGAGAAAGAGATGACTCTTCTTGCAGCAGTCTCTCACCCAATTTGCCTAGAAGTGCCAAGTTCATAACCACCGGATTTTTAACTCTCAGTCCCCCTTGACAAGTAGGTGTAAGTATCTTGTTCCATGAGACCCAGTGCACTTTCCTTTTTTCTGCGGTTTGCCCCCAGAAAAAAACTTTTCATGATCTTGCTTATTTGCTTAATTACTTGCCTTGGGGCTTTGTAGATGCTGAAGAAATGTGCTGGTAAACTACTCAAGACTGAATTGAGCAGAACTAGCTTCCCACCTTCAGAGATAAGCTTGTGTTCTCAGTTGAGCAGTCTCTTGGAGAGTTTGTCTATGACTGGTTTCCATGTACTAGATCTTTTTGGGTAGCTCCAATGGGGATTCCAAGATAATTGAAGGGTATGCTCCCTGTCTGGCACCCGAAGTATGCTGCCATTGCATCAAGGTATTGCTCTGCAACATTAATCCCTATGATGTGAGTCTTCTTATATTTGATCCGCAAGCCAGAGATAGCCTCAAAATTAAGAAATATAGCTCTGTACATCCTTATTGTTCTCCAGCTAGCCTGCCCAAATACTATGGTATCATCCGCAAATTGTAAATGGGAGATAGAAATCTCATCTTTACCAATGTACAGAGGTTTCAATAGCTCCAAGTCCACTGCTTTTCTAATCATTCTGGACAATCCCTCAACTGCTATGAGAAACAACAGTGGGGAGAGTGGGTCGCCTTGTCTTAAGCCGCTTGAAGGGTAGAACTCGGTTGTTGGGCTTCCATTAAGCAGCACTGAGGCTGAAGAGGATTGTAGCAATGCTTTGATCCACCAAATCCAACAAGATGCAGCCCCATGCTATTCATTACTCCAAACAGATAAGTCCAATTGAGGGTGTCAAATGCCTTCTCAAAGTCAATCTTTAGTATCAAGGCCTTGCCATTCAACTTTGTAATCTCATCTACAACCTCGTTGGCTACCATAACCCCATATGTTAAGCGTCTGCCCTTCATGCATAATGCATTTGTTGATGGGAAATTTGGCGAAATTAGCGGAATTCTGTTACCGTTAAGGTAGCGGAATAGCGGATAGCTGTAACGAAACCGAAACCTCTATCAGCTATCTTAGCGGTAACGGTAACGGAACCGAAACCTCTATCCGCTATCTTAGCGATAGCGATAACTGTAACGGATGAGTCCATTCCGTTACCGTCAAGGGCGGACGCAGAAATGTTTTTTAGAGGGGGCCAAAAAAATAATTTATTTGCCCAACAGTTATATAAAATAATAATTTTATCAACTCAAACAATGATAAAAAATAAATAAAAGCTACCTACTTTATTTATACTAGCTAATTTGTTTAATTTACACTAATAAAACAGATTTATTAAATAGAGATGAAAAAAATATAAACATATTTATAGAATCGAATCGAAAAAACAATAATTGAAATAAAAAATTTAATTCAAAAGAAAACACTAAACCCTAAATAAAAATTACAAACATTGTCACTGAAAATTTTTCAAAAGAGTTTGAAATAAAAATTCAATTAAAAAAACTAAATAAAATAATTGAAATAAAACAAAAGTTAAAAAAATGGGGGTAGGGTAGGGGCGGACGCTGGGAAGGCCATGGCCCCTCTTCGGCCGCCCTTGGTTACCGTTATCCATCCCTAGTTGTGTACATAAAACTGTTTAAGACTTGGGTGTCCCTGTACCCTAGTTATTAATACAAAATATTGTACCTATCAAAAAATAAATAAAAAAAAATTACCAGCACCCCATCGTTGTGCCTGACGGCTGGCGGTGATCCTGCACCTGTGCAACGTGTTGTTTGCATGATTAGCAACACAGCTCTTCTCAACGTGTTGTTTGCATGATTAGCAGCAACACGGCTCTTCTCTCGATGTATGGCTAAGCGAGCATTTGTCCACTGGTATGCGTGCGAAGGTCAGGTATAGGGTTGTCTAGCGGTTAGCGGTAGTGGCTACCGCTACCGTTATCACTCGCTACCGTTATACCAGCGGTAGCGGTATAGCGATAGCGGATACCTAAACCAAAACCGCTACATTAGCGGTAGCGGTACAGGTGGTAGTAGCGGATACCGCTACTACTTCTTTTGTTTAATTAAATAAAAAAAAACTGAAAACATAAATGAATTTCAGGTTTCAAACTTTCAATCTCTAACTGTAGTACCTGAAAAACAAGAACCTACGCATCAGCTCAATTGATTATTCTTTGTGATGGGCTATAAATTTACACACTTGGCCTCGCACATATTTCTTTTAAATTATTTTCCAGTTTTGAATACCTTGTGTTTTACAAAAATTTTAAAATAGGAAATCTAACGAGTATTTATGAAAATAATGACCAAACAAACATCCCCCAACGTCCAATTGTAAAAACAGAAATAATATCAAATAAAAATAATTTTAATTTTTTTTAACGATAGCGGTAGTAGTGGATTCCGCTATCGCTAACATAGCGGTAATAACTGTAACGGAATAGCGATAAGCGATAGCGAATGCCATTTATAATCCGCTACCATAGTCATTGCGGATGAGGGCTATCCGCTACCGTTAATACCGCTAGACAGCCCTGGTCAGGAAGCTGGAAGGTGATGTCTAAGGCACGTGAGCACGTGGCTGCCCTCGAGAAGGACTATGACGAAGTGGGTGCTGAAGGTGCCGCTGATGAAGAGGAAGGGTAAGAATACTACCTACATATTATTGGAGCGTGTGTCAAATGTCCAGTCTGTTGTTTGGTTAATTCCCACTGCTACTCTGGTCGATAAATGTGCATCTCATTCGGAAACAAGGTTGCATTTCTCCGTTTTTCACTCCTGTGTTCGGTAGATTTTTACTATCATGGTTGCACAAGTACTAAGGCGAAAGCATCAAAATGTTAGGACAGAGATCTGCCTTTAAAAGGATTGGGTGACAACTAACTCAAAATTCACGTAATAATACGATACTAGCATAAACCAAAGTTTGGAGCAGAGGTATATATCATAGTCGCAAATGTCGACAGCGGTCAGAATACATCTAGCAAACAAATATAACATAATAAATGCCCAAGAAACTGACATGATTTCCAAGTCCTTCAACGGTTCGCCTTGGCAACTCGCTCAATCTCATCTTTCTTCTTAATAGCATAGCTAAAGAGAAAATATTATTCGCTTATTAATTCACTAAAAGAAAATAAAAATAGAAAACATATTAAAAAGTTCACTACCCATTTTTCTGACCTGTTTGAAGATCCTTTTGCAGCATTGATAAGTTCATCAGCAAGGCACTCGGCAATTGTCTTGATGTTCCTGAAAGCACTTTCACGCGCCCCAGTAGTCAGCAGATAAATAGCCTGATTGACACGGCGGAGAGGAGAAATATCAACTGCCTGCCTCCTTACAACTCCAGCAGACCCAATACGTGTGGCATCCTCCCTCGGCCCGCTACATTAGAAAAAATGAAGAACAGCAAAGATCAGAAAACGGTACAGAGTCAGACATAATACATTCTGAATTCAGCAGAGAATACAGCTGAGAATTGCAGACCTGTTAATAACAGCATCGACAATGACTTGGATGGGGTTGAGATCAGTCAACAAATGAATAATCTCCATGGCATGTTTGATAATGCGAACTGCCATCAGTTTCTTCCCATTGTTCCGACCATGCATCATCAGAGAGTTTGTCAACCTCTCAACAATTGGGCATTGGGCCTTCCTGAACCTCTTCGCTTGATATCTTCCAGCAGTGTGAGGCATATACGTTGGGTGTTTGGCTGCTGTTGCGGTGATGTAGTCCTCCACAGATATGTCACTAACCTGTACAGTAACACATTGGTATGACAAAATTAGGAAATTTATTCAAGTGAAATAGATTATCCGTATAAGATGCAATGTAGATCAATCATACTGCACACATAAAAAGAGATAGAGTCCCTTACTCGTCAAATAAGTATGATATCAAAGATCCGCAATAATTGGAAAGTTATTGACAGCAGAAATGAATCATTGAAATAACTTAGAAGTGAACCTACTATCAATCACAATCTTATTTTCTGATGAAACTCTCGTGTTCTAAGCCAGTTAGATGTACAATTGAATGATAATACCGGTGTTCCCCACGCATTTACAGAAATTATTGAGCTCAATTGACTGCTGCGAAAGTTAAACAAAATAAGAGAGCCAGTATTTTCGATGATGAAGGAGATATTGCAGGTAGAATTATTGGCGCTTTGCACAGACTTCCATGATAACCAAACGAACGAAAATTTAGTCGCAAAACCAAAAGACGAAAAATTAACAGCGTATACATTTATTTCCCGAAAAAAACAGCATATACATTCTGCTAACTAAAATGTATAGACCTCAATTCGAGAAAGATGAAAACCGAAAAATGAACGCGTAACATTCTTTCAATAGAATGTAAGATCGAGACTTAAAGAAAGAAATCTGACTTCAAATAAAACAAATGTTCGTGAAAACGTGAAAGTGACCTGAACTTCATCGTAGGACCAGCGGTTAAACAGCAAAACGCCGGTTTGGACCTTCTCTGCCTCGTTAACGGCAGCCAATACCTCTTCCGTAGCCATATCTTCTGGATCACTTCCTCCTGTTAACGTATATATTCCCCTCCTGGAGCTGTATGATCAAAAAGAAAATGCGTACAGAAAAGGAAATAAAAACGAGGTGAAAATACCAACCTTACACGACGGCTTCTTGTAGTTCCAACAGCGGATTCGGGAAATGAAACAGTCCTTCCAAACCCTAGCCGCCGTTATAAACCATTGATGGGCCACATGACAAAAAAGGCCTTACTCTAGTATAAAATATCCGGTGTCCATGGGCTTCATTGTAACTTAGAAAGCCCATCAGATGACAGTTTCTTTACCTGAAATTTGAAAAAAGATGTCAACTATTTTGACACTTTCATTCTGATTAGAGGTCGGTATTCGGGCTGGCCCGGCCCGCCCGTTACGGGTAAACGGGCTAGAAATTCCAGCCCGGCCCGTCTGTTTTGGAAAACCGGCCCAGCCCGCCCGGCCGCTTTCAAAAATGGCCCCGCCCGTTCTTGTATTTTTTTATATTTTTTTAATTTTTTTCCATGTTTTTAATATTTTTTAATTTTTTTTTTAATTTTAAATAGTGAAATGGCCGGGCCGGGCCCACCCATTTTTTCAAAATCAAGCCCGCACCGGCCTGTTTTGAAAAACGGGCGGGCCCGGCCAGCCCGTTTCTCACGGAAAGCCCGCCGCCGCCCATTTTTAAAATGGGCGGGGCGGGCCGTTGGCCCGTCTTTCGCGGGCGGGACGGGACGGCCCCGTTTGGCCCGGCCCGTATGCCTACCTCTAATTCTGATAATGGTAATCAGACATCATTTCATGGAAATGGGACGTATTTTGTGTTATTGGGCACTAAAATGGTTTGCTTGCATAGCAGTGGGTAGCAATGGTGGTATGGCCCAAATTAAACTCACCCAAAGACAAGCAATCAGTCCAACAGAAGAAAGAAAACTTGGCACAAGCTACCCTCTATTTTTCTCCAACCTAAAAATCAGGAAATCATTGAATTCCTCAAGAAGGAAAACACGAGCAGTGGTGGGATGATGTGTCACATGGCCATGTTAATCTCACCGATAAGGGAGCAACAAGTGGAAGAGAGGAATTTATTTTGTTAGCTATAAATAGGCCTTGAGGCCATGAAAGAAAGGGGCCAAAATTTGTAGAGAAAAATGAGGAGAAGAGATTTGTCAAAAGAGATTTTTGGAGAGATTTTTGAAGCAAAACAAAGAGGAAAAATTGTAGTTGTGAGAGAAGGATGTCTTTGAGAAATAAGGATATTAAGCGAATTTTAGTCAATGAAGAATTTGACCCCTAAATACGGCTAGGGGTGGATACTGGATATACCGGAATCACAAATCCCATTTCCGTTTCCCGTCTGCTAAGTTAATGGATTTTATTTTATTTTCATTTTTCGTCCATTATCCATTATTTCCGTTTTCGTTATTTCGCTATTTTGTTGAATAATTTAAGGGAAATCCATTATTGCGATATTGATTTATTTAATATATTAAAAAATTAGTTATGATTTGAATAATCATTTTTTTTTACCTTATATCTACCACCAATTTTGGATTTGGAAATTTGACATATTTTTATACGACCATTTCAAAAAATAATTATTTATGTAACAAGCAATTTTGGCTATAATATAGTTAAAAAAAATCTAAAGAACCGTTTCAATTTCATTTGTTAATCCAAAACAATTCCAAATTCATTAAAAAAGGATCTGCTGCAATGCAACAACTCCAGTTTGAAAAACATGTGCCGTGCAATTTCAAACATGTTAATTTTAAGTAATAATAAGTTCTAAATGAGTCGAGCTCATGTCATAAATAATAAGTTATAACTAAACAAAGTAATAAAAACAAACAAGTTCCAACATAAATCATGAGATTATACCAACCAAAAAGGCAAAAAAACAAGTCCCAACAAGTCAAACATCACATTAGACGCATACGAAAGTCTTGAAGAATTTCCTTATACTCTGCATATAATAAAATAAAAGTAGTTAGATTATAAGAAATAAAAGAAATAATTTAAATAAAGAATTTTTTATTATTATACTTGTCTCAATCTCATAGGATAATGGATCCTCTACACCATCCATAATCTCCATTGCTTTTGTATTGGTCCTTAACCAACTTTGGGAGCAGATGAGTGCCTCAACTGTGGTGGGGGATAATGAGCTCCTGGTAGCATCCAAGATTCTTCCACCAATGCAAAAGGCGGCTTTAGAGGGCACCGTTGAAATGGGAATAGCCAACACATCTCTTGCCATTTGTGCCACCACAGGATAAGCAGATTCATTGGACTTTCATTGGGCAATTGATTCATCGCCAATTCGGTTGAAACGTTGCCACATTAGCGAAGGCTTACTCAGCTTTCGCCTTTTTTTTCTTCGGGGAGGCCGCAATGTAGCATCTTGGTGGCCTTCACTAGTTGTCCCCCCCAGACGTTGGATCATATTCCGGTTCCATATAACAAACTAAGCAACACTTTAAAGAAAAGTTAGAAAACTGAGGTCTGAGATCAGACAACCAGAATACTTGTAAGCATTGTACGCATCAAACGTAGAATACAACATTCAAACTTGCAGATATAAAAACATCAAGAATGAATACATATACAACATTCAAACATTGTAAATATTTTTTCTGATAAGATACCGTAAGTGGCTGAAAATTGTAAAAACATTGTAAAAACTAAAACAACCAGAATGAATACATATAAAACATTCAAACATTATAAGTACTTTTTTCTGATAAGATCCTGTAAGTGGCTAAAAATTGTAAAATATAAAAACAACCAGAATGAATACTTTTTTTTTTTTATAACATTGAATTAACCAAAAATATCAAATCACATGAACAACACCTAAGCAGACGAGCTTAGAACTATGTTTGCTGCAACTAACATGTATCTCTCACTAGACCTCACAAGAAGCAGATAGAGTACACTATTATCTCATAACTAGAAAATTCTGCTCTCAACTTAAGTAGTTAACCAAATATCAAAAGGATTCATATTTCTAGGATACTGCATTCAAACTTTATGGTGACACAATCCAAAGAATGTAATCACTGAACCAAGTTAAAGCTTGCATCTGCCAAAGAGAAAAACATTCTGACGGAAACTCTTACCTGAAGGCTGAACAAACGGCACACGAGGCGACGGCAAACACGGATGGTGAATTTCTCAACGACGACGGCTAACGTGAACCCTAGATTTCTTGATTCTTCACTCTTGTAAGAAAGGATTTTATTTATAGAAGAGAAGTCGTGACTTAGTTATTGAATTAGAACGCGAACGGCAAGAAGTCGTGTCTTGATTAATGATTTACGTAATAGAGATAATAAAAAAAAGTTTATTATTTTAATTTAAGTGATATTAATGGAAATTAACGGATTCCTTTAATTTTAAAATCATTACCGCTATGGTTCCGTTACAATAATGGAACAAGAATATTTATCCGGTATCCGTCCATTAATATAATGGTACGGACATAATGGAAACGATAATGGAAATACCGGAAATTTTCATTATTTCCGTTAACCATTATCCAGGCCAAAATACAGCCGACTAACCTCGTATATTGCTTATCTTCCCGAAAAGCTCAATTCTCCAAAAAAAAATTGACAAAGGGGCCACGACCCCCATTTCGTATTCTCCTCATATCCTCGCAAAATATTATCTTTCCTATTCTTCCATTGTAATTTCCAGTTTGAGATCGACTCTATAAAAATACTATTCCTAGTAGGTCAAAATTCGACCATACCAGATTGGTGCCGTCTATGAGAAGCTGCCCAAAAGCACCATACCAAAATGAAGCAAGGCAACAATGGGTCCCAACACCATATCACATATCAACGATGACCCCCACCGGGAGTACACTGGGAACAAATCCAACAACTGCCTCAACCTCCATCCCCCCGGGGTCAACTTAGCTCTGACACCCATCTGACTTGCCCAATGTCTGATCTAAGAAATGAACTCCGAGGTGAGATGATGGAACTACTCTCCCGCCTCAATCATCATGTGCCTCAACTACTGCCACATGCCACCCTCGCTCCACAGATGCCTGTCACTCTCAGCAAAACCTTTTGAAAAACAACCAGCAGGAAGTGGTAACTCTTGCGTTCGCCACCCTCGAATGACTTCCCAAGTACTCGGGAGAGACGGCGTGACAACACCTGAGGTCCTTCACCCTTCACATAGGGATGACACCTATCTCCAAAGTGGCAGCGTGTCGCGTCTTCATCCTAACACTAACAGGCGCTGCTTAAGATTGGTTTCCATTACTTCTTGAGGAACCCATTTGGAACGTTGGCGAATTAGTAGCTCAATTCTCCCAAGACTTCGCTATCCAACAACGAGTGGAGCGAGCCCTCATACACCTGTACCGACCCAAGTACCAAAAGAGGCTTGATAAGATCCTACGAGACTACCTACACCGGTTTAACCTAGCTTGCACTGAAAATGTCGGGTCTATCTCTCTTTATAAGAATCAACGCCCTCATCCACGGGGTCCAGCGTGTCCCTTTGGGCACAATCCTGATGGAAGAACCTTCATCCACTCACGAAAAATTAAGTTATATATGTGGAAGGCATATATGACTTGAAGAAATGGAAGGACTGCCCCGCCAAGAAAAAAAACACTCGGATCGTTGGTCCCCTCAAAGGCAACAATGCCCAAAAGATGGGCAAAAAAATAGACCACCTGCCTCTATAAAAAAGATTGAAGGCACGAAAAAAAAGGAGGAGATACACAAAATACCATGCATTTTGTACACCTCGTTCCAGTATGTTACCCGCCATCGAGCCTTTGGGACTCCTTAGTCCCCCCAAGAAAATGAGGCAAGACCTCCCAAAGAAACATCCTGACCACTATTGCCAGTACCATCATGACCAGGGGCATTCAAAGGAAGACTGTCAAAATTTGGAGGACGAACTAGAGCGACTAGCTCGTGAAGGGCACCTAAGTGAATGGATGGCCTATGAACAAGACAATACCAAATAGGGGACATAGCCATATCTGGACCGATGAGGACACAAGACGAGAGGACGTACAAAAAGGAAAAAAGGTATGCCTCACTATGATCACTGGAGGGTTCGCGGTCGAGGAATCTAATTGCGCTAAAAAAAAGGAGCAGCGAAGATTCCAGCAAGTAGCCCATGTGCAAAAAGCCCCCAGGACCACCTATCCAATTTAGTGACTCGTACCTCCAGACCACACCGAACCACATAACTATCCCATGGTGATCACTACAGAAGTAGGCGATTACACTATCGACAGAGTTTTCGTTGATCAAGGAAGCACCTCAAATATCTTATCCTTCGATACCTAACAATTGATGGGGTTCGATAATCTCCAAGCCACCACCACCTCCCTACAAAGATTTGACGGTGACGAAGTGAAAGCCATCGGATCCAGCGAGATGCTAACCACCTTTGGACAAGGATACAATGGAAGACAATATTGATAACCTACTTGGTTGTAGAAGCCTCGTTCTCCTACAATATCATCGTCGAATGACTAAGTCTGTACCAACTTCGAGTCGTCGTCTCTACTTACCACATGGTAATGAAATTTTCAAAGGAACATGGAATCGGCCAAGTGCGCGCAAACCTTCTAATTGCCAGCATATGCTATGTAGCCTTTGTAGAAAAAATTATCGATGGAGAAGGAACCACCCAGAATTCACCTAAGATCCCAAAAATGTTCTAGATTTTGGAACCTGAAAGAGTCGTTCCCCTAGAATTCAAAGAAATTCCCTTGCAAGAAGCTGACCCTTGACGAACTGTGCGCGTTGGCACAGAGTTAAGCACGGATTTGGAAAATGAATTAACCCAGTGCCTGCGAAACTACATGGATGTGTTTGCCTGTAACCCCTCCGACTTCCCTGGAATCAACACAAGTATCGCAATACACCGATTAAATGTCACCCTAGGGACAAAGTCGGTGCAACAAAAAAGACGACACTTCGGGGCCAAGAGAAACAGGATTATTGAAGAAGAAGTTCAAAAACTCTTGAAGGTAGGATATGTTGAAAAAATTCGCTATGCCGACTGGCTCTCCAACATGCTGATCTTCCCAAAATTCAAAAATAAGTGGAGATTATGTGTTGATTTTACGAACTTGAACAAACACTGTGCAAAGGACTCCTACCCATTCCCTTCAATTGACTTGATAATCGATTCAACAACCGAGCGTGAGTTTTTAAGTATGATGGATGCTTTCCAAGGCTAACACCAAATATTCCTCGCCCCAAAGGACAAGCTCAAAACCACTTTCATCACTGAGAGCGGTGTGTACTGCTATAAGGTAATGTTCTTCGGACTAAAAAATGTCGGGGCAACTTACCAACGGATGGTCAACAAGATGTTTCAAGGACAAATTGACAATACAATGAAGGATACGTGGACAACATGCTTGTGAAAAGCAAGAGAGCCAGTGATTACATAGCACATTTGACAGAGGCCTTCGAGATCATGTGTCGATACCAACTAAAAATTACAGTCAAAAACTGTGCATCAAACTTGGAACACATTCTCACGTGGAAAAAGGAAGAAGGCAAAGTACAGATGCAACCCAAATAGAAGAAACAAAAACAACTGCT
>JAOWBN010253922.1:0-11470 GCA_028565015.1 Pinguicula moranensis | reverse complement strand
AACCTCTGGTTTACATTCATTTCTAGCGTAGTAGTTGGCTAGGGGTTGATGTTCCATGTTTGATTAGGTTTCTACGGCATAATACGTTTCTTTCGTCTTCGTTCTTTTCCATCCTTCTATTTCGTGTAACTTTTTGTTGGGTTGCACAATTTATCCTTTTATTTCTATTAATTTCGAATTTTGCTAAATTTATATGTTTATGTTGGTACAAAAATAAGTCCCGACTCCACGTTTATCTTCCGCTGACAAAAATTCACATCAACATCATTCGAGACTTCTCCCCTTGGCCGAAAAAATGGGCACATCTGCACCAATCAGATCCAACAGAACAAGAAGTACTTCTTCAAGCATCAGCTGAACTTCTTTGAGACAGTGGTGCAGAAACTGCACCTTTTAAACTAAACTCAATACATGGAGGAGATAATAATAATAAGCCAAACAACATTTAGGAAGTATTTATAAAATCTAGTAAGAGGCGCAAAAGAACTCTACAAATCACATGGAGTAACTTCCAGGCACTGAACATGCAAACAGAGTCAGAAGATGCAACCAAACATTCGCCGGATTTGCAATGCAGGAAAGGGCTTTTTTTTTTTTTTTTGATAAGTACAGGAAAGGGCTTTCTAACCTATACACGTTGGACCTGCTAAAGTTTCGCCTCAGGAACTTTGCTACATGCTCAATTGCCCCACATAGTATGGGAATCAACGCAACCGCCAAAATTGAAATAGGAAATTTATGTCCTTCGGGAGTCAAGGGGAATAAAATCAAAATATCAGAAACTGCGCATTTGGTACTGACATTTGAGGCATAGATTAGAAGTAACAAAGTTAAGGCAGTAAATGGAGTAGATAAAATCTTTGGTAGCTGCCACTGACTGAACAAACTTGCAAAACCTGCATGTTCTAAGCTCTAGGTTTCTGCAGATAATGGTAAGTTATGTCAGCACGTAGAAGGTCAACTCTGCAATAAAAAGTTTATGAAACAAATTCGTAGATTACCCCGTGTAATGAATACAAGGAATACAGAGACGAGCATGCAGTCCCCAAGAACGAAAGCCACTATGCCCGATTTGAGAGATTCTTTGGTGCAAATGGTAATATAGCAAGAATCGCAACAACAAAGACCTGCCGGAGAGAAGGCAACATAAACACTAACTGTACTAACCAAAGAATTCCCCATAACCATTATTAAATTCTCTTCGCATGATCATAATTTCTCTCCTGAAACGAGTGAGTGCACTTCAAACACCTAGTTGGTTACTACTGACTAATGAAGTTTGATTTTAACAGACTACTGTTTCGTTCACGTTAATATCCAAGTCTAATAACGACATAGAACTCCACACTCACCAGCTTCCAATGAATACGAACATACCCAAGCATTGACAGAAAATTGGACGGTCTGACGATTCCATTGCAGTGACGACAAACTAGCAGGTGGAGCTGACGACGCCCCTGGCCCTGGCGTTCTACTTGAGGCCCCTGCGATATTAATTTTCAGAATGCCACTGATTATCTCGTTGTTCGACTTAAGGAATTGATATTTTACATTAAAACGCCAGAACCAAATACTGCAAGTCTCCAAGTTCACACTCCAAGATTAAATACTATACCTGAACTCCGCTAGCGTGTGCTGCTACTAGAATTAGGAGGTGATGAAGACTGTAGAGGATTTTCCGGTGTTGTTAAAGACTGAGAAGTAGTACTAGTATTCATAGGCTCCACAATCAATTCAGGATCCTGCGTGGTGGAACAGAACCATGCCTAATCGTAAATACTCCTCTCAATGAAAAGAACAATGAGAACCAAAAATTCAGTTTCTCACAACAGACGGCAGTTCAAGATTCAGAAACCCCCCAAAAGGTCAGATATCATCAACAAAAAGATGAGCAAAGCGAGACACTACACGATGTAACGCTGGTAAAATTTCTGCTTGAAGTGGTGAACGACGTCGCTGCGGGAGGCCATGTGGGGCGGAATTAGTATGTTAGACCAGTAATCCGCCCACCGTGGGTCGTTCATGTAATCGTATGCAGCCGCCGCAGTCCGCTTCAAACTCTGCTGATTCTCCCCTTGTTCTCCACCCATAACTTTCCGATCAGCCGCCTGTGACTCCAGTCGTTCTTGTTACGAAATTCCGGATACGGACAGAGTATGGTCAGGCTCAGGTCTGTATCTGTAGCTATTCTCGTTGGCCTAAAAGCGCTGTACTGTTACTCCACTCAAATGAAGAAAAGAAGGCGTTAACGAATTCTGGCTTGTAGACTCAGAGTCGCCTTTGCACAGAAATTTCGCTCCCATAGGCCATAGCCACTCAAGGCAAGTGCTTTCTTTGGTTCTATTCGAGTTTGGGGTATTGCATTCTACTGACAGTCACAGATGTGTTATTATTCTACAAATTTGTTTGTTGTTATAAAGTAAATTATATGATTGCTCATTAAGTTTATTTAACCACCATATCAAATCTATTTTATTAAAACTTATATATATATTGGTTCATATATTATATTGAGTAACTTATGAAATTATTTATAATACAAAGTTCTGATCAACTGAGTTTGCGCAAGGAAGAATTCAAGATCTAATTAGAGAAGACAATGATCAGAAAATTGAATAATTTGTGTATTTCTGGATGATTGACTGCAAACATTCATAACTTATATATTTTTGCCTATGCGTTTTTGTCAAGGATGTCTTATGTGATTTTGGGCATCCTAATATTTCTGCAAGAAAAAATAATTCAATCATAGAATTATCACTTTAAGGATTATTGATTATACATGCCCAAATCATCTTGATATTATCGTTCTTCAAGTATTTTGGATAAAAAAGAAGTTGTAGACATATTCGATCTTTTATAACAATAACTTTCAGAAGAGATATGTGATACTAAAAGTCCTGATTACAATGGATTCAGGGATGTAAATTCAGCTTTCTTTCATAATAGCTTCAAGAGATCTAGAACACTTAACATAATCAATGGTGCTTGGGATGGGCAAATTTGGTTGGAAGATCCAGCATTGATCAAAGAGTGTTTTCTTCATCATTTCAGTGAAAGATTCACTGAAAAAATTCCAATCAGACCATCACTGAACATCCAGTTAAAATCTCTAGGCCAACTGAGCAGAAGCCTACTTCAACAACCTTTCTTGGAGGTTGAGGTGTTGACTGCAATAACAAATTGCAATGGACAGAAGAGCCCTGGCCCGGATAGCCTTAATTTCAGCTTCATCAAACATTTTCTTCCAATCTTGAAGCTCGATATCATGAAGCTTATGGCAGAATTTTACACATATGGTAGACTATGCAAAGGTAGTAATGTTGCTCATATTGCATTGCTAGCAAAGTCTTCAAATCCTCTGTGTGTTAAGGACTTTCGGCCTATCACTCTAATAGGCACTATGACAAAGATCATTTCTAAAACTTTAGCAAATAGAATCTGCCAAGTTATAGGTTCATTGATCAACCCCTCCCAGTCAGCCTTCATAAGGGAAAGAAAACTCCTAAATGAGGCCATAGATGAAGTAAGAAAACAGAAAAAGAGTGCTCTCATATTCAAGGTGGAGTTTGAGAAGGTATTTGACACGCTCAATTGGAATTATTTGCTCCAAATCATGTCCAAAATGAATTTTCCTACCTGCTGGCAATAGTGGTTAAGGGGTCTTCTTGAATTTGCCTCTTCTTCAATCCTTATCAATGAAGTCCATTTTAAAGAGTTTTACCCCTCCTGTGGCATCAGACAAGGAGATCCACTCTCTCCCTTTCTCTTTTTATTGGATGCTGAAGGATTGTCAGCTATGATCAACCAAGCAACTCAGATGCATCTCTTCTCAGGTCTGAAAATTGGTAAAAAACAAGTGCATGTATCTCACTTGCAGTTCGCTGACAACACCATAATCTTTGGTCAAGATGAGTGGAGTTCAGTGCTTGCTTTTAAAGCCATTCTGCTTAATTTTGAGTTAGTCTCTGGATTGAAGATAAACTTCAACAAAAGCAGACTAATAGGGGTGAACGTCCAACCTGATCTGCTGAGTGAAATGGCAGCTTTCCTCAATTGCCAACCTGCTACTGCCCCAATTAAAAACTTAGGTCTACCAGTAGGGGCTCGGATAAGAAGTTCCATGACCTGGCAACCCATCTTGGACAAATTTCAGAACACTCTAGCATCCTGGAACCATAAACAATTATCCACATGAGGCAAGCTAGTGCTACTCAATTCTGTTTCAGCTTCTCTGCCTTCCCATTTCTTCTCCTGTTTCAAGGCCCCTAAGAGTGTGCTTAAACGACTGATCTCTATACAGAGAGACTTCTTTTGGGGTAGCACTGAGGAGATGAGAAAATTGTGTCTAACATCTTGGAAAAAAATCACATCTGCAGTGACAAATGGAGGCCTGGGAGTTCGTTGTTTGCCCTCTTTCAATTTGGATATGATGTGTAAATGGGGATTAGAGATACTGAATGATGAATCTTCTATAGCAACAACCATACTAAACTCTAAATATGGTGACAACTCTACCCTGCTCATTACTGGCCTAAGATCCTTGAGCCTTCCTGAAACTAATACTGCTGTTGGAAGGCCAAGGGGAAGAGGGTATGCGTAAGAGTGGTGGTTAAACTTAATGGATGCTACAAATTGTAATTGGTTTAAAGATAATATTCGACTATAACTCGGCAAGGGAGATCGCATCCGCTTTTGGAAAGATAAATGGTTGCATAATTCTGCTCTAGCTCTCAGTTTCCCTCGCCTATACAGGAATGAATTCCATAAGGATATTTGTGTAGCAGATGCAGGGCCAGTGCCTCTCTGCTCTGCTCTGGTCTAATGGAGTCTAGTATTGGAATTGGAGATGGAAGAGGCAACTCCTCTCTGCTGAAATCACTGCTCTAGCTGAACTTTCAGGTATCATGCAAAACATCTCTCCTGCACTCCACACCAAGGATCAATATATTTTCAGTCCTGGAAAGGATGGAAAATATACTGTCAAAGATGCTTACAGAATGATCACATCTGATACTCAACAGGTTTTTTCAATTTCACACATTGCACTAACAAAGCACATATGGTCATATTTTGCACCAAAGAAAGTTTGTGTTTTTGTATGGCTTTTAATTCAGGACTCAGGAGGCAGTTCCTACTAAATCTACATTGCAGGCACGAAGAATCATTCCAGAAGGACAGCTAATCACACGCCCTCTATGCAATTCACATGATGAGACTACATCTCACCTTTTCAGTGAATGCCCCATCACGGTTGAACTATGGAGAGGTCTTAGTTCATGGTTAAATATCCTTCCAGTAGTTGTTATTTTTGCAGGGGCTCTCTCTTTACTGGAACATTCTGAAGTAGCTCCATCCGGAGTGAATGTACTAGCATGGAACATCATTTGGTTTTCTATGGTTTGATCTATATGCAAAGCAAGGAACATAAATCATTTTTCTGCAGAATCACCTCAACCTTCCATGCTGCTACATGAGGTACAAATGCATACATGGTTATGGATCAAGGCTAAGAAATCACCTAAATTATTCCCATTTAGCTTTGCAGATTGGTTGCTTCAACCACATGCATGCTTGGAATTCAAATCTTAACATTTAGACATGGCGATAAAGGATAATAGAGTAGTCTGCATAACAGTTTGCATACTCCTTCTGTTCTACCCATTACGATGATTATCTTATATGTTTGGGGCTATCTCACTATTTTGTTGCTTCAATGAGGTACAGGGTAGGTACTTAAGGATGTTTATCATCATGGATACTATACTAGAATCTACTCTAGTTTCAATCTGAAGGAACATCAATAATTCCTGGTGTTCGACGGGGTCCATTTATCAGCACTAACCCTCATCAACTTGCCATGCTTCAAGAAGCAAGGCGAAAATGAAAAAGGTCGGTGACTAACTGATCTTCTGAGGCCAAATGCAAACAACTTACTGAGATCACTGTTTCTGTCTTGAGGATTCTGTTGGTAGAAACAACAAACATGACCGCAAGAAAATAAGTCACGTCAATGATGCTGATGAATAGTGCATACCAGTGTTCCAGTAAATAAAAAGAGCATTACATGGACAAAAAGTCAAAGGAACAAAGGAGACAATGCTTATAGACTTGCATTATAAGAGCAATGAGACTAGAAGGTGAAAGAGATTGAATGATTGCCTTGAAAGTGTACTATTATATCATTGCCCAACCAGTTATATCCTCTATCCATTACAGGGATAGCTCACCAAACTGGAAGAAGCTATGTACAATAAATCCCCAAAAAGGATATTGATAAGTTGATAGTCATGATATCCAGTCTTGGTGAAGAGCTAGATAATGGCGACACACAGAATGCGGAGATGCTTGTGCATTCATGAAGTTAGGGGAGCCATGTACCCGATCACTCTTAGGTATACTGGAGGGTATGCTGTTAGGGAAAGATTGAGAGTTCATGATCAAGGAATTATACACTTATTTCATCCCTATAGGATCATTGCTCATGAGATATCTAGTTTGGGCTTGTAAATTATTTTGTTTTTCTTTTCATACTTTCTTTGTATTAACTCTGTAAATACTATATCATATATAAACATTCGGCTTTTCCAAAAAAAAGTATTGAAAGTTTAATTACCCATCATAAAAGATCATGTTGATCATTGAAAAGTCAGCATCATTATGCTAAGCAACATAGCTTCAAGAATGTCAACCGGAAGTGGAAGAATTATTAAAATATTCTCGATCTAAAGACAAGGCATTAAGGTTGCCAAAAAATATTGGCAGCACATGTGTTGTACTAAAATTTGATCTTTTTCATGTTTCCATTGAAAACAAAAGAAGAAGAAAAATAAAATATCCAAAAGAGACTCGTAATACTCATAAAGAAGTAATCTCCTTGAATATAAACAAAATTTATTGAATTTAAACATAAATAATAATTTGGCTACGTTATGATTACTAAGCTATGGTATTTTGTTATATAATGATATATCATGATGTGTAGCAAATAAGTGCTACAACATAGATAGAGGACATTGAATAATGATAAATATACTTTGCACCAAAAGGTCAGAAATTATGATGTGAAAATCTTATAGAATATTTAATGTGGAAAATATTATTTCTCCTGAAGAGGTAAAGAACTTGGATACATACAATTTGGGTAGTATAAAATGGAATGAGCATTCTGGAAGAGCTAGTATGTTTACACCATAAAGGACAAACTCGTTATTGAGGATGTACTATTTCATATAAAAGTCTCAATGAATTTTTTTGTGTTTAGAGACATCCGATTGAAATTGATATTTCGAGTTGTGTAAAATCTATTAACAATCCCGATGTTAAATCTATTATTTCGAGTTGTGTAAAAATATTGTTTGTTTGTTCCTGGCATTATATTACACAAATACAAGAATGATTGATGCTCATTTTGCAATAAATCAGAAGTTTATAATTGAGTTGAATAATTTGACATGAATGATTTGCCATCCCGGTTCAATAGATGCGTTGAAAATTCATATGGACATCTATTGAAAAAGCAAAGAGTTTCTAAGTCAAATGAATATTCATTTGTTGTTTGAAATACTAAAGCCACGCCAACAAGTGAGTTATTAGGACCCTATATTTATTTAGGGTAAAAATCTACCATGTGGACCATTTAGGTATATTATGGTTGATACATAAACTAAATGGTCACATATGTATGTATTATAATCTAACAATTTCATAAGTAATACACTTTCTAGTATAACTCCCAAATAATGAAATAAGAAAAATATTCTTGATACTGCTAGCTAGTTTTTTTTATTTTTTTTTATAAGCTAAATTCTATTAATAATAATAAAAACGTACACAATTTACAAAATACATGTACAGATACAAGGAAGAATGTACATAAAATATAGTCCACTAGGAGATTCTTGTAGCTTGGTCTTTGAGAGTGATCTTAACATCTTTCCACCTCGCCCTCCAGTATAGCCAATGGTGATAAAGGGTATGGCTCCCCTAACTTCATAGTATATCACATAGCATCTTAGTATTCAGTTCATCACCATTATACACTTTTTTTATAAACATACTATCATGACTATCAACTTATCAATTCCCCTTTTTATGAGGATATTGGTACATAGCTCCAACATGTTCATAGGGATATCCCTGTATTGAGTAGAGGGGATAATGCCGTGTCCAGTGTATAAGATCACAATCAAAGGTTAGCTATAGATTATCCTGTGGATTAACCTTGCTCTTGTGTCCTTTTCTTTCTTCCATCTTAGGCACTTCATTCGGAGGCCAGTTGGTTATATGTTCTTCCTCTTTCCATAGCCAGACCTCAATTTCCTGCCAAGCCGCGATAGTTATAGAACAAATATGAAATAGATGAGTTACAATTTCCAGCCACAACATAGTGGGCAGATTTCTTCTTGATCCAAGGGAATTATATTCCTTGACTTGAGGATGTTCTTTACTGGCACTACATTCTGATAGATTCTCCATCACAATATGATGTGTTTTGTTTGTGATAAACGGTTCCATAGAGCGGCTAAATCAGTCCTCTCTACATAGAAAAGGGCATATCCTGAGCTTCAATTTAGGCTGCTTTAGTTATATAATTTCCATTCAGACCCTGTGGAAAGGTACATTGATTTGCATTCGTCTCTGTTGGTGCAACTGCTTGGATTAATGAGAGTAGATTTTCCAGCCATAATTGCTCATGAGGCCTCAACTGTCTTGTCCACTTTAAAGTCCATTTCCACCTATTTTCAAACCATATCCCTGCATCTGCCATATATATGTTTTTGTCCTTGGTGACACTATAAAGCTGAGGAAAAAGTTCTGCTAAAGTATCACTTTGTCTCCAGTTATCATGCCAAAACTGAATACCATCTCCAGAAGCTATAGATATCTTAGGTAGTTCTGTGAACCATTTTTCAGATAAGAGATTTTGCAGATCAATCCACCATGATGATGCATAAGCAGTGCCTCTTTTGCGTCCTCTGGTAGCTATAGGCTGAGACTAAGGTCTCTTTAATTTTCTCAGACTACCCATCTTCAAGTAGCCTGTTTGGCCATATTTAGAGCAAAATATATCCTTGACAAGACCCTGCTGCCCCATTAGAAGTTTTCCTGCCCATTTACCCATCAAAGTTTTATCGGCTAATGCAATATTCCTTATTCCTAGACCGCCCAACTATTGTGGCAGTGTAATTTTCGGAGATAATGTTGGTCTACTAAAATAAGTATGAGCATCATGTTGCTTATATTCATATAGAAAGTGTTCTTCTTGAATTCATGATCAAGCATCGGCAGACCAATTGATGTCTAATCCCTATGTTAGCTTGACGGAGAAGTGATTTTTATGGAGCATTAATTCTCCCCAATAAAATGGTTTATGGTTAGAAACCAAATAGTTCTCTTCTTAGATGTACAGTTTATTTATCAATTACTCCATCATAAATGCACAAAGGTGGGTGCTCAAATAAGAAGGAGAATATATGTTTGGTCTATCCGACTCGACGGGAAGAAAAATGAGTAGCTGGTGATGCGAATCTTAAGATTTATAATCAATACGCAAATAATCACGAAACAAGCTAAAATATCCTAAAATCACTATAAACCGCAAGTGAACAACATCAATTATAGCAATAAAAGGGTTGAACCACATGGAGACAAAATAGACCCTTAGCATGCAGACTCGTTAACCTTACCAACATGCACAAAATTATAGGAAGAAAGTTGAGATGTATAGTGACCAAAGAGGAAATAAAATTCATAAAATTAAATGAAGAATTAAACTGAACTACGGAGAGAAAGAAAAATCACACTGGTTTTGTTGAAATTTAATGAGACAAAATTACTCCTAACATGTTTTGGGTGGCTAAAACACAAAAGATAAAATTAAAGTCTCTAGTTTGATTTTATGCTAATAAGGAAGTATTGATTTTTCACTCTAACACACTAAACATGTAGTTAGAATTATAAATCTATAGCATGCTGAACACATAGCATGCTGAACACATAGCATATAAAATTCGTTCTCGTTATACTAAAATTCTAATAAGATGCGTTATAAAATTTAATATAGCTTCTAAGCACATAAACACCATAATCTGACCATAAGAACTCCTTTTTTCAAAAAAAAGGATTCAAAAGTTTCTAAACTAAGCATGCTCTCAATTCGCAGCTAAAAAGTCAATCAGTCTTGGGCTTGAACAAGCATGTTTTGACGTGTACAAAACCTGCAAGTTGAAAATCAAAACATTAGTGTAGAATATGCAGCATAAAATCCAAACTGCAAAGAATATAAAATTCAAATAATATGTGATACAACCACCCTACTCCAAAATTCTTAGCCTTGCATCGACGATGATCGCGCCATGAGAATTCTGAAAGAGGGTGTCTTTTTTTGGATCAAAAGAAGTGAAGAAGGATTCAAAAGTTTCTAAACTAAGTATGCTCCCAAACCGTATGGACTTCTCAATAAGAAGAACTCAACCAAAACTAAAGAGGGGAACCTAAAATTCGACCACTACTCAAACTCTCCTCTCTACTTCGTACATTAGCCTCTATTTATAGAATTCCTCCAAGGCTAGGTTATAAATATGAGAATTTCAATACAATTTGAAGATAAAGTCTAAATAATAATCCAAATCCTAAATTTTAGGCTTTTGATGTCAATCTTCAACTTTCTTATAAAATCATTGGATATGTGAGCCTAAAAACGATATCTTTGATCAGATCATCAAGTTGGTCTTGTTTATCTCGATCCAATTCAAAATCTTTGGCATTTGTTGATTAATTGAACCTTGATAGTTTTCTATTATTGAATTCAGTGCAATATTTCACCTACTTTTGGACCAAAATACAAGCAGGCGTCTTCTACAAAATTGTGATACATCATTTGGGCTTTCAATTGGTATATAGTACATTCCAATTGAATCTTTGGAAGTTGACGTATAGCCCACCAACCTAGACTGCGCACAATAGAATAGCTACTGGACAGTTTTGCTAATCGAAGTTCAAGCTCGATTGTGTCCACTTTAGAATTCCAATCTAGTAAAGTGTTCTTCATGGATGTTGTAGTGCTTATTCCAAGATTTTCAGGCGTATCTTGTATGGGTGGGCATTCGGGATTCTAAATTCCAAAATAGAAGCAATTTCCGAATTCCGAAATACGAATCGGTTTGGAAATCACATTCCATTTTCAAAATAATTCGGATCGGATCAAAAATCTTCATTTCCAAATTTTTGAATTTTTGACTTTCGAATTTCGAATGTCCACCCCTAGTTTCTTGTATATTCATATCAGACACTTCTAGATGATGTTTTGATTTTTTTAAGTTGGACGTTAATCACTGAAAATTCTATTTATGCCTCACTCAAAAATTGCCAATTTCATCCTGTTAATTAAATGTGACCTAGAGCATTGTGCTCTGGTTAGTTTCATGTATACTGGATGATTTGATAAGAATCATTTTGTTCCTTGAAT
>JAOWBN010253911.1:0-11471 GCA_028565015.1 Pinguicula moranensis | reverse complement strand
CAAAAATATTTAAAACAAAATAAACTTTAAAATAAATATTTTGTAAAAATAACTTTAAACAAAATTATTTTCCAACAATGCATGGAACAAATTGAATTCACAAGCCTTTGCAAGTCATTGCATGAAAAGTCACGGTCAAGGGGTGTTCAATGGAGTCCAAGATGCTAAAAGACAAGAAGGTTTGAAGAACTAAAAGCTTATCCAAGTCTAGGGAAGACTAGCTGAATCCACTTCCCAAAAATCATGGTCAAGGATAGCATTAATTACATACATTAACCTAGTTTAATTAAATAAATGAACTTCGTAGCCTACACATTGGCATGTGTCGAGATTTATTTTAGTTAGCTTTTTTTTATAAGCCAAATTTCATTATGTATAATAAGTATGCACAGTACAGAAAGAAAAGGGAAAACCAAAAATACATAAAGTGACTATGTTCACTAGGACTAGGAGATATCCACTAGATAGTATCTTTGGGACAGATCTAAATATCATGCCTACTCTTCATACCCCCTTATGGTATAGCTAGGGTGATTTGGTACATGACTCACCTAACTTCATAGAAGATCGCAAATCATCTTAACATTCAGATCATCGCCATCATCCGCTCTTCACCAAATCAAAATGTCATGACTGTCAAATTGTCAACTCCTACTATAGGGATATTGGTACACAACACGATTAAGTTTGGTGAGTTTTCCGTGTATTGAGTGAAGGGGTGGTACTCCAAGTAAACACACATATCAGATCAAAACCAAAGAGATAACTAGTAGAATCATCCCAAGCAGGCGTAGTGTCTTCTAAGTCTATTTTGATCAATTTGATTTATATTAATATTCATTGCTTGAAAGTGGACCATGTTTATGGTTTTCTAGATTTGCCATATCAGCATTAGCCATATAGATTTCTAGGCTGCTATATTAGCTAAAGCAGGTTTACCTGAGATGTAGGATTCCAGTTTGGGAATGTGTGTGTCCTGGAGGGTGGATATATGACCAAATGTATCTTCTAGCCAGGATTTAATCTTCTTCCATACATGCACAGAGATACTACAATTAGAAAATAGTTGGACAGTGTCTTCCGATTCAAATTTACAAAGAGGACATAGTAGCTCTTGATTTTCAGGGATGATATGTTTATTTTGTATGACTTGTTTCACAGGAATTGCATCTTGGAACATCTTCCAGCAAAAGATCATGATTGTTTTGGGGGTGATTCCATTCCAGATATTTTTTAGTTTGGTAGCTTCTTCTACTGTGAATGGACTGGCAATGCATATGCTTATCCTTGCATACACTGATTTCACAGTGTATCACCCTTCCATATCCCATTCAAACTCTTATGAGTCTTTGCTGAATTTGTCAAGTGTTTGCCCCTGCAAAACAAAGATTAGTTCATTGAGATCTATTAGTTCATGGTCTCTCAAATCCCTTCTTCAAGCCAAGTTCCAGTGCCATGTGTTGCTTATCCAGTGCCCTAACTGGGAGATATAGGCATCCTTGTTCTGGGCCACTCCGTACAGCCTTTGAAATCTAACAGCAAGTGAACTGCTTTGGCACCATTTATCAATCCAAAACCTAACTCCAGTACCATCCCCCAGGCTGATCTGTGTCATCTATTTGAACTAGTTTTCGTTGGCCAACACCTGGATAGATTTCTACCATTCTTAGGCATACCTCAGCAACCTTAAAAACTTCCTCCTTTAACCCTTACATACTCCGAATTCTCCCATTTAGTCACTACCAAACTCACGGCTTCCACCTTTCCCTTATGGAAAAATCAAGTCAGTAGTCTCCTTCAAAGCCACAACTTACTCAGCTATGTAGATGGCTCAATTACCCTCAGCCACTAATCCTCTTGATATCACTAAACCCAACCCCGCCTTTCTTGAATGAGAGGCCATAGATCAGCGTCTCTACTCCCTCATTATCTCCTCTCATACAGACACTGCCCATGGTCTTATTATCGGCGAACCCACTGCTCAAGAAGTTTAGGCCACTCTTGAAGAAGAATACTCGCTAATGGGTCCTTCTCAAGAGCTTAATCTTATGGATGAACTTCAGCATCTCCAGAAAGTCTCCCTCCCTGTCAGAGAATTTTCTCGCCAATTCCTTCAGCTCACAGATCGCCTTGCAAGCCTCGGCCGTTCCATTTCTCCTTTAGACCAGAGCCACTTGTTTCTCAGAGGATTAGGCTCTGAATTTGCAGCCTTGACAACCTCCCAGCTCTCCTAGGATCCCCTCCCCTCCATTCAAGATATTCTTTCTCGCGCTGAGAACTTCCAGGCATTCTTCCTTCGCACATTCTCCGATCACTTTCCTCCGGCGCTCGCTTATGCCACTTAGGTGAATACTCCACCCATGACACCGATTCCAGCTCCTAAACCCCCACCGGAACCAATGCTCATTCCTCCTCAATCCATTATTGCGCCAATGGCCCATTTTCAAGCACCTGCGGTATCCCCGACCCCTGCGCCATATACCATTCTAGTTGCATATGCTACTCCTACACCGTATTCCATCACGCCTGGCCTTACACACTTTCAGTTGTTGGTCCCATCCAAGTACGGCCATGACCCATCCAGAGGTCGCGAACATGGATGCAACAACAAAGAGTCACGCTGCCATATATGTCGTGCTTACGGCCATTACACTTATGCCTGCACCAGTTGTTACTCATCACTAATGTTCTCTGTCATCGCTGCATAGGGCAATTTGGCCACTCCATCCTCGACGTTTGGCCATGGTTCTGGGAATTTTGCCCTAACCTCACATCTTGGTTGTTTCACACACCCGTAACCCTTATATGCCCTTGTTTCTTCGATTGGGTCTCCAACATCTTACTGGTAGTCAGTCCTTGTCCCGGTTCCTATGCCCCAGATCTCGCCTGGGGCTTTTTAACTTGGGTCACCTCCTTTAGGATACATTCTGTTTGGGCCAACAACTCTAGCAGCCTAATTCCAGCCATCTTTTCGTAGTCAGCCTTATGGCCCAATAATAGCTATGTCACCGACCCACTTTAGCAACTCACTGCTCGCTGGACCATCTCATGGGGACCCTTGGTTTGTTGGATCTACCAAATCTGGCCCCTCCCATGGATAGTTACCCCAGTTCATCTGCATTTCCCGTTCCTACTCAATCCATGCCGTTTTTGCCTTCTCCTATCACTGAGTGGTAGATGAACATTGGGGATTAGGCACATATGACTTCCTTCACTGCCATTTTGGATCATGCCACCCCCTATACACGTACGTCCTGTATTATCGTAGGTAACGATGCACCATTACCTATCACCCATACTGGTAATGTTGTTACTACTTCTTCTCTGCCTTTACTTGATGTTATGGTTGTTCCTCATATTACTAAAAATTTGTTATCAATCAACAAACTGACTTTCAATTTCTTCCTTGCCATTACATTCATTGATAATTGCTTTGTTGTTCAGAGTCGACACACGAGACATTTGGTGGCAATCGGTCGGCGTGATGATGGCCTCTATATACTCGAACGTAGCATCCCAGCCATTGTCACCTCTCTTCAGGCTAATTCAGTTCATAGTTCTTTTGACTTATGGCATGCTAGACTAGGACATGATTTACCTTCTATTTTGTCGTTGTTAAATAGTCAAGGTTGCATTTCGTTGCCATCTGTAAACCCCTCCCCTGGACTATGTATGACATGTCAAATGGCCAAGAATCATACCTTTTGTTCTAGTGCACATTGTGCCTCTCAACCACTTGCTTTAGTACACTGTGATCTTTAGGGACCCTCACCTGTTTTGTCTACTACTGGCTATAGTTATTATGTTATTTTTATTGATGACTATTCTCGATTCATATGGTTTTATCCTTTAAAATGCAAATCTGATTTCTTTAAAGTATTTCTTCATTTTCATGCATTTGTGGAAAATAGTTTTCCCTTAGTCTTCAAAAATTTCAAAGTAATGATGATGTTGAGTTTACTAGTCGTCGTTTTCAAACACACCTATGCACCCATGGTATTTGTCATTAGATGTATTGTCCATATACTCTTGCACAAAACGGACATGCTGAACGCAAGCACCATCATATAACTTAAATGGATCTCACACTCATGTTTCACTCTCACACCCTTCTCACCTACTGGGTTGATGCGTTCAATACAAGGGCCTACATCATCAATCGCTTGTCATTACCTCTTCTCGCAGGTATCTCTTCCTTTGAGTTACTTTTTGGCGTCTCTCCACTATATGATCACTTCCATCCATTTGGCTATCGGATTTTTCCTTTTTTGCGTGATTATGCTCCACATAAATTCTCTCCAAAAAAAGCCTTTCCCGTGTCTTTTTAGGTTACAACTCCAAGGGTATCGTTGCCTTAATCTCTCTTCCTCCTGCATATACATCTCTCGTCATGCTCGATTTGATGACACATGCTATCTGTTTCCCCATTCCTCACCTCTTACATCTATTTCTGGCCTTCATATATCTGCCTTTCTTAATCCTTCTGATACTTGTTCCCCTACATCCTCTAGCTCTTCTCCTATAGCATCCTCACCCTCCTAACCTCCTTGTACTTTTTGTCCCTCACCCATTACCACCATATCACCTGCACCACCTTCCTCTTTGCCTCCTGTATCTACACCTTTGCCTTCCACACCTCCCTCCCCCTCTCTTACTTCTTCTTCTGCTTCTTTGCATGATCCACCATTCTCTCTTATCTCGCCTCCCACATGCAACTCTCATCCTATTATTATTCATGCAAAGGCTGGTGTGTTTAGACCCCACATTATTGCTGATCACTATGATGTTCTTTCCTATGGTCTCTTCCCTGCTCTATAGACATCTACCAAACCTCGTGGTTTTTGGTCTGCTGCCAAGCACCCTGCTTGGATCTAAGCCATGGACGAAGAAATCACTGTTCTTCATCAAAATCAAACATGGGACCTTGTTTCTTGCCCCCCTCATGTTAATGTCGTTGGTTCTAAATGGATGTTCCGCACCAAGTATCTCTCTGATGGTACCGTGGAGCGCCTTAAAGCTCGTCTAGTTTCTCATGGCTTCACCTAGATTCCAAGGCTCGATTATTTTTTTATACGTTCAGTCCTGTTGTCAAAGAAACCATCGGTCGTACTGTATTGTCTCTAGCTATTTCTCGATAATGGTCGCTTCAACAATTGGAAGTGAAAAATGCATTTTTTAATGAATATCTTGCTAAGAATGTTTACATGGAGCAATCCCTGGATATATCGATCCCCAGCTTCCTGATCATGTGTGTTGTCTCAAAAAGTACTTTATCGGCTCAAGCAGGCCCCCGTGCTTGGTTTGAGCGGTTTAGCTCCTTTCTCAGCACATTGGGCTTCGTATGAAGTCGTGCTAATACTTTATTGTTAATATTTTCTCATGATTCTGCAGTCATCTACTTACTCCTTTATGTGGATGACATCATTATCACTGACAGCAGTGCTTCGCTTTGGGATCGCTTTGTTCATCGGTTTCATTCCAAGTTTGCCCTCGAGGATCTTGGACCTCTCACATATTTTTCTTGGTCTTGAGGTTACATTCACATATGATGGTCTATTTCTTAGCCAGTTGAAGTATGCTCGTGACATTCTTTCTGGAGATCAACTACTGGACAACAAACCTGTCAGTACACCTATGGTCGTCTCCCAATACCTTTCGTCCAATGGCGACCCTCTCCCGGATCTGACCTTGTATCGTTCCTTTGTTAGGGAATTATAATATCTTACCATTACTCGGCCGGATCTATCCTATGCTGTCAACTCTGCCAGTTAGTATATGCATGCTCCCACTGAGCTCCATCTTCAGGCGGCCAAGCATATTCTTCGCTATGTGAAAGGCACTCTCCTCATGGGACTGTGTTTCACACAGTCTCCTTTGATCCCTACTCTATAGTTGCTTACACTGATTCTGATAGGGTTGGTTGCCCGGATACTTGTTGCTCAATCTTAGGATTTGCTGTTCACATGGGTGATAACTTGGTTTCTTAGAGTGCTAAGAAACAACCCACTATCTCTCGCTTTAGTTGTGAGTTAGAGTACCGCGCTCTTGCTTCTTCTACAACCGAGGTACTCGGGCTCACTCATTTGCTCACTGATCTTGGTATCTCGTTGCTCCTGTGCTTCTATGTGACAGCAAGAATGCTATATTCTTAAGCAGCAACCCTGTCTCTCACAAACACGCCAACATGTGAAGCTTGATTATCATTTTGTTCGATAATAGGTCCTTGCTGGCACTCTTTGCACCCAGTTCATTCCATCTCATCTTCAGGTTGCATATCCATTCACCAAGAGTCTGTCACGGGAATCCCTCGAGTTCTTTCGATCCAAACTTCACGTGGTCTTCAATCCCATGCTTAGTTTGTGGGAGGCTGTTAACCTGATACAACAACCAAGGATATCACCCGTATAGATCCTCTTAACACTACAACCTCCAAGAAGCCACACGACCCACTACAAATCCTCTCAGCAGTACATCAACTGAATAGTCCAACAATCTTGCATCAAAACAACAACCAAATTCCTGCATAAAAACTCATAAAAATACCAAAACATTAGAATAGCATATTTAGCAGATTTGAATGGATTTGATAGATGTTTAACTTCTCTACATATACTGTAAACACGAAGGAAATATTATACCACATTCTCCTCAACTTCCATGCTTTGCTCAAGTACACTTGCACCCAAACACTACCTCAAGGGTTTGGATGCATCAACTTCTTTGCACATCTTCAGGGGAGATAGGAATCCCCTCACCCCTACCCATTTTTTTAATTTCCAAAATTAATAAATTATTTGTGCATCTTAATAAATTATTTTTGCATCTTCCAACCTTTTTGTAAAATTTCACCCTGCTAAAAACATTCGCCCCCTTAACAAAGACTCCTGGCCCATCCATACTCTTATATCTAATTGTCTTCTTATTGATAGCACCTTGAGCTCTTCCTTGTTGGTGTGTGCGTGTAATGTGGAGAAGATATTTTTGCTTACTAATCACCATGTTTGATACCTCCAAATCTTTACCTTTTGCTTCCAACTGTGACATGGTTGGGTTGCTTCTAGTTTGGACAAATTTTTTTTATTTATCTCTCAAAAGACATCACTGCCTCTCTATCACAACCTAATCGCTTGGTGAGTTAACTATAATTTTATTTTTCATATTCAAATATCTCTCAAAAGATAGCATGCTTGAATAGACAGTTTTGTACCATCCTACGGACTCATATTCCAAGGCTTTAATTAGCAAATTAGACTTATAAGGTGACTGAAAATTGAAAAGGTAATGAGAGAATGATAAGGTGATGGGAGAATGATAAGGAGACTTATTTTTTAATTAGGTTTTTGAAATAACTTATTTTTTTACCAATCAAAATCAAACAGTGGATATTCACGAAATAATATCATTTGGTCAAACTGCCTTAATCTGTCAAATAAGATAAAATCACATGATAAAGTGATGCTACACAGAGCATATATGCTCTAAAGTGTTAGAGTTAAGTATCCCACGCGGATTAAGAACAAAAATATAATTTAACTTATAAAGAAATATGATACTACAATCAATCACCTTGGTACTAAGGTTGTAATGAGAGTAACTCATATCTGTATTGTAACTTGGCCCATATACGCGCACGGACACACAGTTCAGAGCCCACTTAGACCTGGTTTACAAAATCAATACACAAAGAACCCATACACTTTCGATATAAATAAGTTGTATTTAGTTATATAAGATGAATCAGATATACATAACTGCTAAAAACATGAATTGTGCATTAATTAATTAATATGGTTACTACTCCAACTATGGACTAGTGGTGGATCCAAAGACTTTGTTGAGGGGTTGAGAAAATATTTTGGAGCTGTTTTTTTCATCTGCCCCACTGCCTATTCTGTTAGAAAGACTAAGCTAAACATGGAGGGATTCTATTAATATTTGTAATAAGGCAAGGATCAATAAAGATTAATCGTTGCCTTATTTTTTGCATTCCTTCCATTAGGAATTTATTCCTATAAGAGTTGTAATTCTAAGAACAATGAAATCAAGAAAGAAAACTAGTTCTTCAACTTAACATGGTATCAAAGCCATCTATGATCCTAGGATCAAAGAAATAACCTCATCACTTACCTAGTTGCACCGCTCCGACCAGTAGTATGGCGGACGATGAAAGCAATTCAGAAGTCTCCAGATGTATCCCATGAGGATGTCTCTACCCAACTCACACAGTTGCTCAAGCAAATGCAACCCCGGGAACACAATCCACCCAAATCCATAAACATGAAACTCACGAACCACAATTACTCCTTGTGGTCCAGATTAATGAAGTTGGCCATCGGGGGAAGGGGTAATTGAGTTGGATCACCGGTGTACCTTCTCCCCTGGCGGCCAAAGATCTCGACTTTCTGGAGTGAGAGCAGACAGATCTTAACGTCTGCTCGTGGATAATGGATTCCATTGACTTGAAATTGGTCAATCTGTTTGTTGAGTACCCAATGGCTAAGGAGTTTATGGGAGGGCTTGGCGATCGCATATTGCAGCGCCACCCGCCCAATTACAAATCTTTGACCTCATGGTGAAAGCCAACAACCAAAAACAGGGCATTGGAACACTCGAAGGCCTATGATAATAATTACACGGGAACTAGTTATTGAAAGAAATAGTCTCCTAACATTACTATTCTTAATACTTGAGTGACCAATATATGCTGTTAGAAGTCGTTCACTCATTGTTTATGCACATGAGTTAGGGATTACTGAATTATAGTAGTTTACTTACCTAGAGGTCTCGTGTTCGAATCCCGCAGGCGATGGTTCCCCTCGACCTTTGGGCAACGGTTCCCCCCGATCTGTGGAAATGCACTGTTAAGACACGAGTCGGGGCCACATCCGACGGGCGCTGGTTTGACCCACCTGCGTTTAGCCGATCCATGTGTTGTGGGCGCTGTGCATGGGCCCTTGTGGATTAGTCGGTTACGACAGTAGTCAGATACCACAGTGTACCCAAAAAAAATAAGATTATGTTAATTCATGGGCCATTGCAAAGCTACTGAAAACCTATAGGGTCACACACATTAATATCAAACTCTTGAGGGGCCGAAATATAATTAAGGAAGATTTTAGGGCCGAATTAAAATATTTGATACTTCAATGACTCAAATATAATTATGGGGTCACAAGCATAATTATCTAAAGTTTGTGGGATATATTACATTACATCAAATCTCATGTTGTGGTGATCCCTCCACCCGGTTTTATTCATATTGCATTTTTCAAAATGCAATGAGTCATTAATTGGGATTCCTCGTAATTTATCTGTGTACCAGATATGTGCATTAGGAATACCAGATAAGACATCATGAGGGACAAGGAATACCAGATAAGCCACCAGACGAGGGGGTCACTGTTGGGTTTATGAATACAATTTCGAAAAATTCAAATTTCCCAAATCGAAACAAATTCGAAATCAAAACCCAATTAAAACGTGTAATCCATGCTCGTGGTGAAGGATTCAAGGACTAACCTCTATTTCTCGACGAATTGAGATGAACCAGAGTGATAACCCGAGGATACGTGGGTCACAAAACCTTCAAGGAGGAGGTGTCTATCGTGTTTACTCCCCAAGGAACGAAGCAGGCTACTAGACCTCTCAATTTCCAGCGACCATGGTGTTGCAGTTGCGTACCGATCGGTTCGTTCGAGAAGATGACGGAAAGAAGACTCTCGATTTCTCAATTCCACCGTGAATTCTCAATTCAAGGACTTTATATTTTAGACTATTGGGCTCAAATTAATCAAGCCCAATAACTAATTCGGCTCGATTAATTTGAGCCCATCAGTCCTTTTCCATGCACTGGGCTCGATAACCATAAATTAGGCCAGTCCCTCCAAGGAACAATTTCTTCTCGTATCCGGGGTGTCAAATTAATTAATCCTAATTAATTCAACTCAACCCGATCTCGATCCATTCACGAAATTAATTATGTCTCACATAATTAATTCTTTATGCTTCAATTCGTCAAATGGAGTAACCCAGTTGGATCCATATCCAGATCGGTAATACATTAATCTCATTAATTTATAAATCATAAGTGGCATATAGCAATGCATTATGATCTGATCTGATACAGATAAATCGTGATCCTTTAATCTCATTTACAAATGATCGAAGGGCCCCCCTTGGCAGACTAAAAAAAATATCAATGCCTTGTCCGGAAGCTGATCTACTTGGCACACACAAGACCAGATATAGCATATGTCGTAGGAGTTATCTGCCAGTTTATGTACAACCCTCAGGAAGAACACATGGAAACTACACTCAGCATGGTCTGTTATCTGAAAGCATCACTGGAAAAAGGAATCTATTTCAGGAAGAACGAACATTTGACGATCCAGGGGTATACTGATGCTAACTGGGCAGGAAATCTTGTAGATCAACGATCTACCGCCAGTTAATTTTTGCTGGTAGGATGGAATCTAGTAACCTAGAGAAGTAAGAAGCAGAAAGTAGTGACTCTCTCAAGTGTTGAGACTGAGTTTCGAGGAGTAGCCAGATGCTTAACTAAGGTACTATGGTTACAGAAACTATTGATCGAGTTGGGATACTCAAATCCAAGTACATGTCCTCTTATTATGTGATAGCCGAGCAACTATCAGCTTATATGAAAATCCAGTGCAATATGACCGAATAAAACATGTGGAGGTCGACAGACACTCCATAAAAGAAAAGCTCAAAGAAGGATTTGTTATTTTGTCATTCATTCGATCAGAGGATCAACTTGCATATCCTGACCAAAATGGATAGCAGACCATTTATTGAAGTATTGAGCATTCAACTTGAGGGAGTAGTGTTAGAAAGACTAAGCTAAATGTAGAAGGATTCTATTAATATTTGTAATAAGGCAATGATAAATCAAGATTAATCCTTGTCTTAATTCTTGCAATCCTTCCATGTGTAGATTAGGAAAGATTAGGAATTTATTCCTATAAGAGTTATAATTCTAAGAACAATGAAATCAAGAAAGAAAATCAATTCTTCAACTTAACACATTCGTTGCAATCCCTACAACAGTATACCATATTCAATATTTCAGATTGTTATTCTATTATCAATGTTCACACACACACACACACACAGATATATATATATATATATATATATATATACACACACTTATTCTAGCATATGTGGCAACCAAGCTTGAATTCAAGCTTGGTTATGAAAATTAAGGATAAAACATGAATTTCATTAACATGAAAGATGATTTTTACATGTCACAAAATGGTGTTCTTATACATACATTGTTCAACCTCACTCTAGTCTAACTTATTCTTCTTGTTGTCTTCTATGGACTGCAGGTATAAAAGGTGTGTAATGGAGCTAGAAGAGTCATCATTCACAATTCTTTTAACTTTGTGCTAATAATGGACTAGAGCAAAATGACTCTATTAAATTCCAGTGCTTCTATTTAGTGA
>JAOWBN010253900.1:0-11471 GCA_028565015.1 Pinguicula moranensis | reverse complement strand
GCTTCACTATTTTATATGTTATAAATAAACAAGTAGCGAAGGTTGCTACAATCATATATACAACATTAAAGTGTTAACACATAGGCCTAAGGTGATTGGCCTTAGGACATAACACTAACACAGGTTTCTCTGATTTTTCACAATTTCAACTCAAATTCGTGAAATCCAAGCTCAAAAACATGAATTAAACATGAAACCCAAGCTCTGATAACAATTGTAGGATCTAAGTGCTCGATCTCAAAATTCCAGAAACATTCAAATCGGGCCTAAAACAAGAAATCGAGGTACAATAATACGTTTAATCCATGTTCAAGATCAAGGAGTAGCCGTAACTTACATTGTAGTCACCGGAGAACGAAAGACCCGATCGAAACCGTTGGAACCCATGGACTACTCGATCACGGAAGTCCCAAATTAGGCAACTCACTACCACGTTCACTCTGTAGCTAGTGAAGGGGCCGCTAGACCCTATTTCTCTGCGATACAACTGCTAATGGATTTTTCAGTCAGTCATGTTTTATCTCTTCACGATCGAGAAGTTTCGCACGGATAATGATGACGGATAAACTCACTTCTCTGTTTTTTTAGCCGACTGATTATATTTCTTTAATTTGGGCTCAAAGCCCAAATGGATTTTAAGTCGCCAGATAGAGCGACCTGATAGGATCCATATCTAAATCAGTACTATCATAAGCGGTATCTAGCAATACATTTTGATCCGATTTAATATAGAGACATCGTCATCCTTTAATCCCATTTAGTATTAATTATTTCGTAACTTAATATCCAATAATTAATGTCAAGCGTAGGAATGTGTCATCATTGACCATTAATCATTTTCTTGATATTTCAGTAAATAATTGTTACTATGTGACTATGTCATAATAAAAAATGAATGCGTAGAAATTATTACTACATCAAGGGGCCCAGGGATATTAATAATCTCATCCAATATGAGATGGACAAAAGTATCATCTTGATATTTCATACCTTCAAGCATGAATCGTGCATATCCAGGAAACTTACCTTTATAATCCCCTCGGTCAAAAGAGGCATTTGATAACCCCACGTAATACTCACCCAGGATTATGAATATCTCACATAACTGAATTAATACTATATGACTTTGCTGATTACACAAAACACAATCCATCCAACAAGTGAATATAGGTCGAGTCCAATATTCATGTATCCTATACACTCATATTTCATGTGATTAAACAGATACCTCGTATCAATGATCTGTGAAACATGATCATGCATTAATCCACTTGCTAGTCGATATAGTCATTTAGTTGTTCCCTTACTAATGACTTTTTGAGACGAGGAACTAATTTAGAGTTTTGATTAAATTATGGAGTTTAACAATTTAAGTCATCAACCCAAATGATCCATAATATATATATATACAAAACTCAAGGAACAAAATAATTTTCATCATTCAGTATACACGAAACTAACAAGCGCACCGATTAGTGCTCTAGGTCACTAACCCAACAAACTCCCACTTGAACTAGAGCCAATTAGGTACCACGTACCAAGCCCTGTTATTTCATATACGAAGCATATCAGCCCGAAAGCCAATTTCTCGTATATCATAGCATCAACATGACTCTCATGTTGCGCCAGAGGAGATGGTTATGTTGGTGGAGCAGCCGTGTTGTTGTCCGGACCTACTTTACACAGTTTGATTTCTTTGTTTTCAACAAACTTTCGAATACCATGATACTTGCATTTGATGTGCATAATGCGCCTACTGGATCAGTAATCCATCACATTTGCAATTTCTCTGGTGTTGTCATAATAAAGTTCCATCGCATTAACAATGTTAGGAACAACGCCAAACTCATTAACGACCTCTCGTATCCATATCCCCATTTTGCATGCCTCACAAGAAAAAAATATGTATATATATTCGGCTTCAACGGTGAAATCAGACGTATAATCCTGTTTGGAACTCTTCCAACATACGGCATTACCATTAAGCATATATATAATCTCTCTGGAACTCTTTCACGTACTTTCTGAAAATGCATTCCCGTTGAGGGGAAGACTTGACAAATTTAACAATAACTCTCATCCTGTTGATTGACACATCTAACTCCTTCAGTCCATCTTGAACAATCAAATTTAAAGCCAACTTGATGTTCTCGCCTCAAATACTTGCACTACTCATATGTTTTTTGCGTAGCTGTTCAACATAAAAAATCAATTGAATATTTTTATGGAGAGCCATGACCCTTTATTCTAATCAATGGCTATGAGGATGCACAAATAGTATGTTAAATATTGTGGAGAATTGTCTAACGAGGAGGATCCAACTCTTCGTTTCAATAGGTAATTTTTATGTTATTACAACACTTTCTGTTTATTATAATGTTATTTAAAACTTTTTAAATGCTTTGTTTTTTGATATCTTATCAGATTTTTGTTTTTGGCAACAATTCTTGATCCGAGGTGCACGCTGAAATGGTTCAAGTATTGGTTGCCAAAGATAATTGGGGACCGTGAGAGTGAGACAGTTATTGCATTGGCCCAAAAAAACTGTGGAAGATCTTTTCTTTGAGTACAATTCGTTGTATGGGAAAGGTTCTTCGATCGGATCGGAAGGTGCATCAAGTTTCGGTGTTGTAGATAATCCGTATGCACAAGGGTGGCTACATGCAATGGAAAATAAACTAGAAGAACAAACAGAATTGGAGTTGTTCCTGTTTGCGAAGCCTGAATCCTTCAATTGCACTCTGTTGGAATGGTGGAAGGCAAATGATGTTAGGTATTTTCAAGTTTCAACAAATAATTATTTACCGATTTGTTTTTGCAATAACTGATTATTATTCATTAGATACCCCGTGTTGACTAGAATGGCCCGCGATATTCTTGCAATTCCTGTATTAACAGTGCCATCAGAAGCTGTGTTCAGCATGGGTGGTCATGTGTTTAATGCGTACAAATGCTCACTGAGTCCAGGAACAGCAGAGGGTTTGATTCTTGCTCAAAATTGGCTGAGGGATCCTAGTGTGATATCTTATCAGAATCAAGCTACCACTCCTCTTCGTCTTTGTTATGATGGGATAGCAGAACAGGATACATATGAGTTCGATAGAGTTGATATTTATTTATTTTAAAATTATATGTTGGTTCTATGATAAATCTATTTTATCTTAAAATAGATAATAAATGTTAATTTTCCTATCTGACTTTTGCAGATCTGATATCCTGACAGCATGCTTAATGGGATCAACATCAACGACAAAAATATTCAAGAGGAACATCAAGAACAAGATCCAGATCATGCTTCCTGTAGTGCTACTGCTGAATTTTGAACATTACACTGTGAACTTTTTGAATTTGTTTGGTACTTTGGTTTGGTTGGACTTTAAAATTAGGGTTTTAGAATTTATTACTTGTTAGTTTGTTTGGAATTAAGGATTTGTTTGTAGTTGGTTTCTACTTTCTTGATGGCTTCAACAGGGTTCAGTTTAGCAGGATGAAAACGAGTGTCAAACCATGATGATTGCAGATGACAAGCACCAAAATTAGTAAGCTTCAAGTAATTTGGACAAATGATGAATTGGTGGGTGTTAAACTACTCGATAAATCTAGACATAATTAAACGTGAAAAGGTAATAAGGTTGTGTTTTTAATGACGCAATCACTAGGATGAGGATCTAAGGCTATTGACTTCACCACATAGTATTCTTGAAATATTTCTTTCCCAATTCAACCTTTTAATTATTTACCAAATTTCCTTAATTAGTTGTCAATCTCTCTCGAGTAATAGCAACCATATCTCAATATGTAAGCACTCATCTCTCGATTCTAGCCTAAACATATCAAAAAGTATCAAACTCACAAAATCCTTACGTGGTAAGACTAACTCCATAGGTATTCTCATACTATGGTAATTAGAGTTGATTTTTTCAAATCTAACTTAATTTGTATCCCTTGACCTCCAATGAAACTTAGTGAACTAGCAAGAGTTGGCCAAACAAATGCAAGTTAACAAAAGGCACAATAAAATCAAACAACTTCAATAAAGTCTCAAAAAGCTAAACATTCAAAATAAACATCCAAGTCCACCAAAGGCTACATCATACCCTAGAAAATGGTATTAGCCCGTGCTCAAGGATCGGGCTTCACAGAAACAAGCTAATTCTTAGTTCATAGTGTCAAGAATAAAAAAGGAAACCCCCTTATTGGGTGAATAGTGAACTCTCCCGAGAGCTCCTTCCCTTGCAAACTTTCCTCCAAGAATGATGTCTCGTCCCAAACTTCCCCTTTTTTCGGCAAGTGCATGCATCTAAAAATATATTCTACTACTGCCTTGAGAGACATTTCTCTTTCAAAAGCAGGGGTAAAATCATCGATTTACAACAACTTATGCAGTTAGGATTATTGCAGTTTCTCGCCAGAAATCATGTGGCACCTGTTTGGAGTCGCGACTGATAAATTGGGGCACTCACTGCCTTACACTTTTGGTCATTTTCCTTTGCTTCTCTCTTTGTTAATCAAAATTATCAATTCTAAGCAAAACACGAGAAATATGCATCAAATGCAAAATTATTCATAGAAGATATGCGGATTTTAAGTATAAAATTCAAATATAAGTTGGTACAAAGCCAACTTATTACTCAGTCACATATTAGCATTGTCATTCAAATTCAAAATTGAGTATTATGAAATAATCTATAATTCATTTGCTCCAGCATTGTCAATAGCATTATTCACACTAAGAGTTAGTTTTGTACTTCTTGAATATTTTGGATTTTATTTATTATTTCCTTCCTTCCAAACTAATTCAATACGAGTGTTTTACAACTTTTAATTCTGCTTATTCTATTTCATCTTTTTTAAGTCGGAAGTATTTTTTTGAAATATGTATGTCGCTGCTTTAAATTCCCGTAAAATTTTGTAAATAAATGAAAATTGTCAAAAATTATACCTAACAACTTTTATATTTTATATTTTTTTTATTTTAAATGTCTCCTACTACTTTACATATTTTTATTTAATTCTTCAAAGTTTACTTTAGGGTTTGGGTTTTTGTTCTTCAAATAATTTGAAACAATTTAGTGGCGACTGATAAAACATTAAATTGTTTCAAAAACGAAATAGTCGTCCTGTAATTAAACATTTTTTTTTTTGTAAAAAGATGCACTAGTACTTATTAGGCTATTGAGTATGGATGGCAATTTCGGCTTGCCCAGCCCCATCATTATGCAGGTCAGACCCACCCTGCACCATGTGCAGCTTGCGACGGGGCCCAGATGCATGTCTTGCCTACCCGCAGACCCATACCGCATCATAGACTAAAAAACATAAAAAAAAAATATTATTACTTTGTTCTTCATAAATACAAAACGTAAAAAAAAATAACATTAAAAAACTTTAGTTATTAATGAATTATTTATAAAACTATTAATGTTAGATAAGTTGGACACAATTTGTTTTCACTTCGTGATCACATTTCCGATACTAAGAGAAGCTTAATGGAAGAACTGGATGGTGACAACCCATTCGAACAAATGGTACTCTCTATGTGGTTTCAAGTTAAAAATTAGCGGGTTGAAAAGTAAAGTTGCTCTCATTGGGCGAGCGCATGATGCTAATTCAGTCGGTCCTATGTTTTCAGCCTATATATATATTTTCTCTACTTTATCCTCTAAAGGTTGTCATTGATAAGCTCCACAACTTCTTCACACTTCAGGATGCTATTTGACAATTCAGTTTGAGCTATTAATTCTAGTAAAGTCTCCTTACGGTATGATGACTTGCCAGGAGCAGGGAGCTTGGCATCCAAGAGTTGGCCAATCACCTTACCATCCTTGCGACTAATTGATGTTGTCCAGCCACCGGTGGATCCATCACCTATCATCTCCCGGCAACAAATCATGGATGAACTCTTTTCAAGAGGCTCTCGCTTTATTGGATCCCTTGATATTCGACTCTGGAAGCTTGGTCCATAAGGCAAGCTTTCTACAAAGTCAGTATGGAAGTTTCTCCGCCGTACCCCTTCAAGGTGGCTTGGTGTTTGGCCATTCCACTAAAGATCGGTGTATTTTATTGGATGATTTGGCATAATATAGTTCCCACTGATTCTCTTATACAACATTCTAGTACTCTCTTAGCATCCATGTGTTCTCTATGTTGTTCTAGCGCAGAGGAATCCCTAGAATATTTGTTTATGTGGTTTCAAACTACTGTTAGGATCGAACAATACACACACGATCAAAGATAAGTACGAAAATATAGATTTACGTGGTTCACTCAAATTGGCTACTTCCACGGCAATTAGGGTTCTTTATTCACTGTAATATTTTCAAATACAGAGTACAATGAGAGTAAGAGTATTTATAGGCATGAATTCTCATAGGGTTAGAATTCCTCCACAAACCAATCAAATGACGTAACTGCCCTTCCATGAATGGAACAGGTCCTCCACTAGCATTCTCCAAAATTCGGCGAAAGCTATGAATTGAATCTTATCAGGATCCATTAATAAAAAAAACTCCCACTTGGAGACTGATCAATAAACCAACCAACTTTGATATTCTTTTCAAATGTAATCTTTATAATTCCCCATCGGCATCATCTTCCATCTCAATGTAGAAGACCAACTGAGGCCTTGCACAACCCCAATTTTTCAGCATCAACACCTTTAGTCAACATGTTTGTTGGATTCTTTGTACTATCAATCTTCTTCAAACACATCTCACCTTCTTTCATCAGACTGCGAGTGAAATGATATATTCTCCGGATGTGTTTAGTAAGAAAATGGAACAATGGATTCTTCACCAACTGTATGATACTCTGACTATCAGTTAACAGAACCTTATCTTGTTGTTTCTTTCCCAACTCCTCCAAATAATCATTCAACCATATAATCTCTTTGTTGGCCTCAACTATCGCAACATACTCAACCTCAGTCAATGACATAGAAACACATTTATGAAGCTTGGACATCCAATTGACTATTGTCCCATACATAGTGTAGATGTATCCAGATGTATTATTACTTGTGTTTACATCTCCACTCAAATCAGCACTAACAAAGCCCTCTAGTACCACATTGTCATTCTCATAGTGAAGTGAAGTATTAGTTGTTCCTTTCAGATATCTAAGAAGACATTTCACACCTTCCCAATGTTCTTTCCCTTGATCTAACAAATATCTGCTCATAGCTCCCACTTCATGTGCTATATCAGGTCTGGTGCAAACCTATACCACATAAGGCTTTCAACTGTAGAGGCATACAACACTCTTGCTATTTCCTCACACTCCTCAGCTAAGTTGGGTGATTGCTCTTTTAACAACTTGAGATGATTAGGGAAAGGCGTATTCTTGGGTTTAACTTTATCAATACTTGGACAACACCTTCCCAATGTACTACTCCTGGGATATATCTAAAGTTTCAACAGATCGGTCTCTAGAGATTCGCATCCTCAAAATCTGCTTCGCTTGTACCCAAATCCTTCATCTCAAATTTTGTTGACAGTTTTCTTTTCAAATTGTTGATCCCATCCATACTTGAACCTGCAATCAACATATCAACCATATATAAAAGTAGAATCATAGACTTCTTGATATAGCAACATGAATCCTTCTCACTTCTATGAAAACCGCTACTGCACATAAAAGGGTCAAACTTCCTATACCACTGCCTTGGAGCCTGCTTCAACCCGTACAAACTTTTCTTGAGCCTGCACATCATGTTCCTTACTAGGAACCTCATATCCCTCTGGTTGCTGCAAATATATTTCTTCATCTAGATCCTCATGTAAACATGTTGTTTTTACATCCATCTGCTCAAGGTGCACATTCTCTGCTGCAACAATACTCAGCAGAATTCTGATTGTGGTTAGTTTCACAATAGGAGAAAATATACCTTTCCTTGTAAAAATCCTTTGATCACCAATTGAAGTCTTCATATGGTCTTTATAGACCTAGAGCAGGAGTATGACTCTATACTGAGGGAGGTTATTTAGGAATGTTTAGAAACTAAGAAGGTTCCGTGGATGTATGTAAGGGCTATAAAGGATATGTATGAGAGTGCGGGGACTAGTGTGTGGACTCCAATGAAAGAAACAAAATACTTTTTGATGGATATAAGATTGTACCAAAGGTCAGCACTGAGTCTGTTTCTTTTCACGGTGATTATGGATGTACTTTTTTGGACATACAAGAAGAAATACCATGGTGTATGTTGTTCACAGATGATATTATTTTAGTGGTAGAGACAAAGGAGGAGGTTAACGCAAAGTTGGAGCGTTGGGGAGTCACGTAAGAGGCCAAGGGACTACGCTTGAGTCGCTCAAAGACTGAGTATATGGCATGCAATTCTGCCAATGAAATAGAGGAAAGTGGGACGAAAGTTATGATTGCGGATCAAGTACTCCCTCAAAAGGATAACTTCAAATACCTAGGATCTGTCATACAAAATGATGGAGGTGTTGAAGGCGATGTTATACCTGGCATCAAAGTCGGATGGATGAAATGGATGTCGGCTATTGGAGTGTTACACGATAAGAATATTCCACTTAATTTGCAGGAAAATTTTTATAAGACGATTATAAAGCCGGCCATGCTCTACGGGTCAGAGTGTTGGGCTATGAGACTATCACATGTGCAGAAGTTTGAAGTGGCGGATATTAGAATGTTAAGATGGATGGATGTGTGGTTATACATTATTAGATAAGATCCTGAATGGCCAGGGTATTCGGAATTCGGAAATGTCCATTTCTGATCCGAACCGAATGAATTTCAGAAGTGAAGTTTGAATTCCAATCCATTCCGTATAGTGATTCGGAATTCGGAATTCAAAAATTCAAAAATTTGAAAATCGGTTCGGAATTTGTGAACAATAATAAAAATTAAAAAAATATTTTTGAAATTCAAAAATATTTCGGAGAATTAGAAGAATTATTTCGGAAATTCAAAAATATTTCATCTAAAATGATTTTTTTAAAGTTCAGAAATTCGGAAATTCGGAAATCCACCCTATATTTTCTATCCGATCCGAAATATAATTCGGAACTAAAATCATATTCTGATTTGATCCAAAATCTCGAATACTGGTTTCGGATCGAAATTCGGAATACAAAAAATTTTGGAAGTAGAAATTTTCGAATTCCAAATTTCAAATGTCCAGCCCTACGAATGGATCCTTTAGGGATACACTAGGTATGCCAGTGCCAAATTGTGAGAGGGGAGATTGAGATAGTTTGGACATGTACGTGAAAGGTGTATCAACGAGCCTGTCAGGAGAGTTGAATAGCTCCAAGTTGAAGGAAAACAGGAGAGAGGGAGGACGTGGGAGGAGCAAATTTTATTAGATTTAGCGGGATTAGACCTCTCTGAGGACATAACCTCTGATAGGACGAGTTGGAAACGTCATATTACGATTAGAGATATAAGACACATGTATGCATACTTGAGTCTGTACAGATAGATGCAGGTAGGGTAGATCAGAGAGTTAGACTATATTTATCTTTTTGTTGTTTAATTAGGTATTCATTTATTTATGTATTTATTTAGCTATAGATGTATCGTCTACTGTTATTTCTATTTTTATTTGCCTATTTATATATATATTTATTTATTTTTATTTTTATTATTTATTTATTTATTATTATTTTTTATTTTATTTTACTTATTTCCTTTTTCTGTCTTTATCAATGAGTTGGGGGTCTCTAAGGAAATATTCTCCTCATCTCTTCTGAGATAGGGGTATGGCTGCGTACATCTCACCCTTCCTAAACCCTGCTTACGAGCGAGATTTACTGGGTATGTTTGGTCTGCTTGGCTTTGATCACCAATCAAGCTTTGTACCTTAAAGTACCATCAGTTTCATTCTTTATCCGATAGACCCACTTGTTCAGCAAAGCTTTCTTTCCTACAGGTAACTTAGATAACACCCAAGTTCTATTTTTCTCAAGTGAGGCTAACTAATCATCCATGGCTTGCTTCCACTTAATTGAATCCTTCACCTGCACTGCCACATCAAAAGATTATGGTTCTCCTCCATCAGTCAGCAACATATAATAATGAGATGATGAATACCTTTTTGGTACCTTAGACACCCTAGTAGATCTCCTCAACACTGACTCTGTTGTGAATAGATCACATTCTGTTTCTACATCAAGATTTCCTGGATATCCTTTTGGTAGGGCTGCAGTATCACTAGGTAAAACTTCCTACAACTCGACCTCAACTATCAATTTTTCTGCATTCTCAAACTTTGCCCCAGATTTGTCCTTGTATAGGACGCTCACATCACATTATCTCAAGATTCTCCTCTTCTTATCATCCCACAATTTGTATCCAAACTTCTTTGAACCATATCCAATGAAACAGAATGGAATACCAGACATGAGCTACACATTTCCAACACCATCTCCAAGTAGACTAGGAAGTACCCATAAAACTCTAATCACTCAGCATTCTATGACAAATTTACTCCCTTTGCCGTGTCAACATGATGCGGGTACAGGTAAGGACGACATGGAAAACATTCAGCAACCAACATGACACATTGAGCCATGTAATGGATCAGCAAACCTACTTACTAATTCTGAATCATGTGATGCCTAGAAGGAGCCCTTGGGACATGACCGTAAACCGTGCACTACCCCTGATAGCCCATTGAACAAATGCAAAAATATATGCCACTCAGCCTTGGAAAAATACTCCTAAGCCAAGTATCTTACTTGCTCATGCTTTGGGGAACTGAAATCCTTCCCCCTTTCATTACAGGGATAGCCCCTCAAGCTGTACTGAGCTGTGTACCAACGTCCTAAACGAATGGGAGTTTATAAGTTGACAGTCAGGACGTTCAACCTTGAGGAAGACTTAGCTGATATGATGATGGCCATGAACTGTATGCTGAGATACTTTGTGATCTTCAATGAAGTTAGGGGAGCCATGGACCAGCACCACCCTATGGATACACGGGGGAGGATGGATGTAATACTTGCTAGAGTAGTGGGTACTTGGTAGATAGATGTACATTCACCAAGCCTGAGCAGGCACGGATGTTCTCTACTGCATTGTTCTTTTTGCGATTCATTGCTATGTACAAATGCTGTAAATAATTTTTTGTTAAGGAAATTTGGCTTACCCAAAAAAAAAAAACGTTTGTCTCTCTTCTCTGGGTCAATGTGAACATAGGTCACACATTCAAAAGTCCCAGGTAAACCAACTTGATCTCCTTACCCGACCACATCTCTTATAGAATCTCGAACCCCAGAGGAACTGATGATCCTCTATTTATAAAATATGTTGCAGTGCTCACTACTTCCTAGAACGTCTTTGGCCCAGCATGTAACCTCTTACTTATTGCTCTCTCATTCAGCGTTTTGTTCATTCTTTTGGCAATACCATTCTGTCTTGCTTTATCAGGAACTGTCTTGACACATCCAGTTCCCTCATCAACACAATATTGGTGAATTCTACAGAATCATACTCTCCACCGT